>QFDD01011251.1:0-11233 GCA_006871305.1 Vachellia collinsii
CTGATGACCAAATATTGTATTGACTTAAAAAGTGATAAGGAAAATGACAAAGTAATTTTATTTTGTCAACAAAATATAATTACCTTCATCCATAACATATTCTATATAATAAGGGATCAAAATTAGTGCATTCGTTCCTTGATACAAGAGCTTAGTTGAATGTTTTTGGGAGATTAATGAAGCTAATTAACTTGTATGTTTATTATTTTTCTTTAAAATAATTTATCTGACTTATAAACCAGTATATAATATAATGATATATATAAAAATATTTTGGAATGTTTGATAGAATAAAGTAGTTTATTTAATTGTATTAATCTCTAAAAAATCAACTAATTCTTATATTTAAAATCAGAAACATTAACATTTTTAGTTAAAAAACACCCATATAAAAAAATTATGTACACATAGAACCCCCAAATTTCATTTAATAAATAAGTAGGAGGGGATATTTTATTGCCAGCACGAACCCTGGAGGGGCCAAGTGCCAATGAAAGAAATTAACAGGATTTTCAACCTGATTTAACGTTTATGGGATAAGTATGTAAGAAGAGTTTTGTCTCGTATCGTGTAAACGTACTCCTCAAACACTCACCCTAAGGACAAAGCAATTAGAACTTGTTCTATGTTTGACTCTCCTACTTTGACTACTTCTACAATTAACTACATCCACAGTATAAAATTTGGACGGTTTGGACGGCGGCAATAATGCCCCTTTTTTGTTTGCTCCTAAGATAATGGAGTGATTCATTCATTATAGAGCAGTATTATTCATTTTAATAATTCAAAATTCACATAATTTGGGTCTTAATGTAGAAGATGCGAAGATTGTGGATGTGGATGGAAGGATTCTGGAAGGGAAGCCATGGTGCTTGATGGTCGAGATATTACTCGAGCAGAGTCTCATAAGACAAGGATCTGATGGCTGGCTGCAGCTAGGGTAAATGACGCATTGAATAAGAGGGAATATTGGAATAAGAGGGAATTAAAAAAAAATTAAATGCATATATGTATATATATACACGAGTGGGTATGGGAAACCTGTCGGCATGCCCGAAGCTCGTGTTTTTTATTTGTTACATAAAACCTGTTGTCATGGGTTACTATTACTGGCTGACGGCAAGCTCAAAACACTCGTATGCATATGAGTTGAGATTTTCTCAACTCAGCCAGTCAACCTGCAACTTTTTTTTTTGGTGCGAAATCCGAAGATCCAAAAAAATGGCCTTCCCCCTTTTTTTTTGCCAATAAAAAAATGGCCTTCCCGATGAGGCCTTTTTCAAACATATGTGTACAATGGGCCTTGAATTGTGGGTACACGGTGCCCACAAAGGGAGGGAACAGACTGGGAACAAAAACGTGGATCGCCATTAATGTGGGTTGGATCCTACGGGAGAAGTTAATCATCATCGTAACTTTACAAAACAAGGTTTGAATCTATACAAGTAAAGGTGTTCATTTTAATGCCTGAGAGTACCTTAAATTTAATTGTGTCTAGTAAAAAGAAATATACGATTTGGAAAAAAATGGATCACTTATTGTGTAAATAATAATAATAATAATAATAATAATAATAGAGTTATATTATTTACAAATTTGATTGTTGAAATAGATGTGTGATGTAGAAAATGTAAGATTTGTAATCCACATGTACACGGAAGAAGAGTTTATTAAATAAAGAGATGATAAAATATCATTTGAAATGATTCGTACATATTTAAAGAAAGCAATTAAATGCAGTTCTTTTATGAATAGGTAGATGAAGTACAGAGTAAATATTTAATAAAGTTATTAAGTAGTACATTTTGGTTAACAATATATCAAAATGTGTGATTTTAGGCAATGAGTCTCTCTCATCTTGCTCGAGTCTTTTGTTGCTCTTGTTGTATGGACGTGGCTAGCTCCACTCCTGTGAGTGATTTGTTGATTCATAAAATACACTCCACTTAGAGGAGATAAAGGGGAACGGTTCCATGGGTTCTCCCCAAAGCCAGAACCCTGTGAGGCAGAAGCAGGTGAAGTGTGGGGAATTGCAGAAGGTCTGAGGCTGTCCTAGGATGTGGGGTTAAAGAAACTTACAGCAGAATCAGACGCAGTGGAAGAGATTAGTCATGGACGAATGATAGGTGAATGCTTTTTACTTAACAGACAACTTAACGAGCCAGCTTTTAACCAACTCAACCCATCATGGGACGATGGATTCAACTTGCGGTTTAAATCCATATTATTGACTCCACTGAAAAAAAATGTCCTTCACTAAAATTGAACTGTCATAGTTCCAACAACAGAGTACAATCCAAAATAAAGTAGTCTCTACTACCCAAGCATTTTTAAAAAATATATAAACAAATAATTAACATAAATGATAATAGACGTGACACCTCAACTCTAACTCCTTCGTAGTAGTCACGTTACCACTTTGATTTCACGTCCACCTTATTCTAGCTTTCTCCTACCTAATATTTTTCGATGAAGTTCAACACCAAGATGATTCTACCACTGATATGAAAAGTACTATAGAATGAGGGGTGATTGTACCACTAACTTAGTGAGACACAAGTAACAAAGTGCGGGGATTTGCCGCGACTTAAAAACTTTAATAACAACATTACTTTTAAATAAAATTTTTTGGAGTAAGATTGTTCTTCCGTTAAAAGTTTAAAGGTCAATTTACACTTAAAACAAATAACAAGAATAATATGGATGTCATGTGGATTGTTAGTTTAATATATTTGACCAACTAACGATTAGACATAATTTAGATAAGAGTGAAATTACTATAATTTGAAAACTTTTGAAACGACATAACTTATAAAAAAACTTAGAGGCTAACATTGCTCATGAACAAAAACTTTAAGGGAAAAATTGGATATTAACCCTTTATTTTTAGATAGGTGTTTCTAAGAACAAAAAAATAAAAAGCAAAAGCCTGTTATTAAAAACTAAAAGACCAAAACAATTTTTAGTTAATTTCTTGTTTGTTTGTACATTTATTAGTTTTGGAAAACTTTTTTCTCTTCTCAATGACTTTTTTTTTTTTCCATTTGAGGATTTAAATTCTCATCAAACCTTCACTTTTTGATAGTAATATGTTTATTTTCCAACAATTTTTTAAAACACATTCAAACAATTTTTTTGCAGAACTGTCAGTGAAGGTTAAGTCTGTCCTTAACAGCATGGGGGTTAAATATTGTTCGACTCTTTTGAACTTCTATATCCTAAAATCATCATAATTTTTTAGACCCAACTCTTGAATGAGCAATCTCAGGAACAAGCCATAGGTTTTAATATCATTTTATTAATTTTTAATCAACTATTTTAAAATATAAAAATCAAACAACAAATCCTTTTAAATTCTTAATTCAAATCCTAAATATTAATAAGATACATAATCAAACTATTGCTCCAACAAACTACTACAAATAAAAAATTCTCACCAATAAACTATTGTCCAAACTCGAAAAAGATCAAAACTAAATAAATCAAGCAAACCAGAAAGGTAGAAACCAAACAAAATTCATTATAATTCAAATAATACTCATTATTGTCAAACATTCATATCCTAGTTCTACAACTAAGGCATTATACATGTTGGGCAAAAAAAAATACCATGCCCTCTTTTGTATTCAACTTGCCCCATATCAAGACCCAATAAGAGAGTCACATAAATTTCATGTGGCAAGCAAAAACGAGAGAGGCAACAGGTCTCTAGTTGGCTTTGAAGTTAAATAAATACATATGAATGAATAAAGTTAACTTAAAATTGTAACTATATTTATCGACTAGCATATAAATCCGTATGCTCTGTTCTCTCTCGACTGGAATATTTCTTTCATTGTAAAAAATAAAGTTAAATTTAATTTAATTTCTGCTTTTAAGCCAATAGTTTATTGCACGAAAAATTCAGGTAACCAAGGAAGCTGTTATGGTGGGTTGGATGGACCATATATATAGATATAAGCTGACGATTGGACTTATGAGTGAATAAAAGTCCCACATCGGGCAGCTCAGGTCGCTGGCATGCGGAGTGGAGTATAAATAACGAAGCAAGCCATCTTTGAAAGATCACGCAGCCACGTAGTGAGCACAGAGCGAACTATTCTTTCGCCTTTTACTAAAGAATACCGTGTGCTCGCTGCATCAAGTGGCATACGCCAATTTTTAGGAGGGTCCCACCTCTGGGTGGGGTCCTAAAATTTCAGTCTCCAAGTATTTCTATTTTTAATTGATGATTAATTAATAATTACTTATTTGTGAACTGTGGTGCTCTTCCCTGACGGTTTTTTGGTAAATATTACAAAAAGGGAATTAATTGATAATGAAATAACAAATAATTCTGCTAATTTAAAGCAAGGGTGATGAGATACAATTGATTTTCACATGTATAATGGTGTTATCAGACATGTTCTATGGAGAGTGATTGTAAGGGCACAAGGCGACTAAAGAAACCTTGTTTGAGAAGAAGTGTAGTAATTCTCCTGTGTGTCCCATTTGTCTTTATGAAGTTGAGAGTTCTGATCAGCATTTACTATTCTTTCTGTCAATGGGCATTTACAACTTGAACGTGTGAATTTAAGAAGAAAGGCTTCACAGGAGTGTCATTCATTGGTTTATCAGGACAAGTTTGGAAGTAACAAATAGCTTGGATGATAGAGGGAAAAGGGTATTATTGCAGTAATCCTTGAGGGGGGGGGGTTTTAATGGTGACCATAGGTTGGTCAGGGCAGGCTAAAAGATGAAGAAATTAGCTGATGGAGGTTTGATTGGTGGGATGGGAAGGAAAACTACTGCTTCTTCTCCTTTTTATGGATGAACTGAATGTATGTTTGGCCTTCAAGCATGGATTTTTGGCTGTGTATAAACAGGTTTGGTGCTGTCAAGACAAATACTAGTATTAGGCCCAATACGAATATGGGCCTCACTTACAAATAGAAGGGTCCTTAGTACTATATCTTGTATTATCTGTATCATTCCTATTGTGTTGGGTACACGTGTAATCATCTTGTAACTTCTAGGGTTTTCACCCTACTATATATGGAATAATAGATGACAGAGGCCGGAGCGCCATTTTACAAATATTTCTTACTGTGTGAAATTTGTCTTGGTATCAGAGCTACCAAAGGCTAGTCGCCATGTCAACATCTTCTGGAACCCACAGCTCAGACAATTCACAAGTCTCCTCCTCGATTTTGGCAAAGCTGACGGAGAAGGCTCATTTTCCCACTCTGCCCTGCTCGGTCAAGTTGGACCGAAGCAACTATTCGGTCTGGTTAACTCATGTGCAGCCAATAATTAAGGGTTACAAACTTGAGGGCTTCATCAACGGAACTAAGCCATGCCCCTCACGATTCATCAAAGAAAATGAAGCTGTGAAAGTGAATCCGGCGTTTGAGGACTGGGAATCGGCCGATCAGCTGCTTTTCGGCTGGCTCCTCAATACAATGTCCCTAGAAATCTCGTCTGAAATGGTTGATGTTTCTAACTCTGCTGATCTTTGGGCTGCTGCGAAACAACTTGCTGGAGTTCAAACGAAGTCTCGTCTGCTCATGCTCCGATCTGAGCTACAACGCACCAGGAATGGTGCGATGAAGATGAGTGAATATTTATCAAAGCTGAAGAATATTGCTGACCAGCTAACTCTCGCCGGTAGTCCGATGCCCCTGTCAGATTTGATCATCCAAGCTCTCGCCGGTCTGGATGGTGAGTATAACCCAGTTGTCGTACAGCTTTCTCAACAAGCCGACTCGCTTAGCTGGATTGAGTTGCAGACCTCCCTTTACACCTTCGAGAGCCGCTTGGATCAGCTCAATCAGTTCGCCAATCTTTCTGTTTCCACTAATGATTTTGCTAACTTTGCAAAGTCTAGCGGTGGACCCAACTTCAGAAGTGGTAATGCTTGGCGTGGAGGAAGGAGTCAAAGGGGTAGATGTGGCAGAGGTCGTTTTCCTCCTCGGGCTGGTGGTCGTAACACATTGTCCACTGAAGATGGAGTCCCTGTGTGTCAACTTTGCACGAAGGTTGGTCACACGGTTGAAAATTGCTTCCATCGGTTTGATCGATCATATGTTCCACCTTCTGGCAGAAACAAGAACTTCACTGGCAGAAGGAGCTTCAACTTTTCTGATTTTGACAGTGCATACTGGGCCTCCCCTGAAGTTGTAGCTGATGATAACTGGTATTTAGATAGCGGTGCCACAAGCCATGTTACCAATGATCCAACCAAGCTTGAGAATTCTGTTGATGTCAACGGTAAGATGAATGTTACAGTTGGTGATGGTTATAAATTACCTGTTGAGAAATTGGGTGTTTCAACTGTTAAAAATGTTCCACATAAGGAAGTTAAGCTTTGCAATGTTCTATACACTCCTAAAATTAAGAAAAATTTACTAAGTGTATACAAGATGGCCTCTGATAACAACGCTGATGTGATCTTTAATACCAAAGGTGTTTCTATGAAGTCTCAGGACACAGGGGAGACTCTTCTGCTGGGAAAACCAAGTAACGGTGGAATGTTCAGAGGCTGTGATGTGAGGGAGGACGGTAGCACTGATGTTGTTTTTGTTGCTGATGGTCTTGCTGCTCCTGACAGTAATAGTAAGAATAATTGTAGTAGAATGCTTTGGCATTTAAGGCTTGGGCACCCTAGTACTCGTGTTTTAAATCAAGTTATCAGTGAATGTAATCTGAATTTTGTTTCCAGCAATAGAATTGAACCTTTATTTTGTGAGTCATGCAAGTTTGGTAAATCTCATTCTTTACCTTTCAAGGCATCATCTTCCTGTGCCTCTAAGCCACTTGAATTGATTCATACTGACCTATGGGGTCCTTCACCACTAGTCTCTATGAATGGCTTTCGTTATTATATTTTATTTCTGGATGACTATAGTAGATATTCCTGGGTGTATCCCTTGAGAACTAAAGATGAAGCCTTACCTATGTTTGTCAATTTTAAGAAATATGCTGAAAATCAGTTTGAAACTAGAATCAAAGCAGTACAGAGTGATTGGGGCGGTGAATACCGGAGCTTTAGTGGTTTGATGAATGATTCTGGAATATTGTTTAGGCATTCTTGCCCTCACACTTCTGCTCAAAATGGAAGAGCAGAAAGGAAACATCGACACATAGTCGAAATGGGTCTCACACTCTTGGCCCAAGCCAAAATGCCTCTTTTCTATTGGTGGGAGGCCTTTCACACAGCTACAGAATTAATAAACAGACTGCCCTCAGATGTAATAGGTGGTGAGTCACCTTTCCTTAAATTGTATGGGAAATCACCTGATTATAATAGTCTAAGGACCTTTGGAACTGCTTGTTATCCTTGCCTGAGGCCTTATAATGAACATAAGCTCCAGTTCAGATCAACCAAATGTGTATTCATTGGTTACAGCAATTCCCACAAAGGGTATAAGTGCTTGAGCTCCACCGGGAAGGTTTACTTATCTAGACACGTAGTGTTTAATGAGCTTGATTTCCCTTTTTCTACAGGTTTTATAAATAAAAGGAAGCCACCTGAGGAAGAAATTGTCAAACCTGAACGTTTCCTCCGATTCTCTGCTCCAGCAGCCCCCATATCCACTGCCACTGCCTCAGATAGCCTTTCATCTCATCATTGCATAGATAGTCCTCAACGTAACTCTGCTTGCTCCTCCTCTGGCTCTACTTCAGTTCCTAATTCACCTGTTGCCAGCAATGAGGGTGGAGAACACAATCAAATCTCATCACCCAAAGCTGATTCTGATCAAATCTCACCATCCGAAGCTGTTCCTGAACAGTTGAGCACTACTCCAGTTACTGTGCAGCATCACATGGTCACTAGGAGCAAGGCAGGTATACATAAGCCTAAATTACCTTTTGTTGGGTTTATTTCAAGTAATATGCCAGTACCTAAAGAACCACATTGTGTTGAGGATGCCTTAAGGTCACCTGAATGGAAAAAAGCTATGATAGATGAGTTTAATGCTTTGATAAGAAACAAAACTTGGTTGCTGGTTCCTAATACAGGACAGAGGAGAATTGTTGACTGTAAATGGGTTTTCAAACTTAAACCCAATGCTGATGGTACATTATTTAAGCATAAAGCTCGACTAGTTGCAAAAGGCTTTCAACAAAGCCCCGGTATAGACTTTAGTGAAACTTTTAGCCCTGTTCTTAAGGCTTCTACACTAAGGTTTATTCTCACTGTGGCAATTACCTTTGGCTGGCCCATTAGACAACTGGATGTTAATAATGCCTTTTTAAATGGAGATCTTCAAGAGCATGTTCTTATGAGACAACCTGAAGGATTTGTGTCTTCTAAATTTCCAAACCACATCTGTTTGCTGAAGAAGGCTCTTTATGGCCTTAGACAAGCTCCAAGAGCTTGGTTTGATAAGCTAAGAACTACTCTAACAGGTTGGGGCTTCACTCATTCCAAGTGTGACACCTCCTTATTTTTTATCAAGCGTAAAATGTCTGTTTTGTTTGTGCTGATTTATGTGGATGATATAATTATCACTGGAAATTCTAATGCTATCTTGGAGATGTTCATTAGACAGCTAAACTCTCTCTTTGCACTTAAGGATCTCGGTCAGCTCCACAACTTTCTTGGCATTGAGGCTTTTAGAGATGACACAGGTTTATTTCTGAAGCAAGAGAGGTATATATTGACCTTATTGGACAGATTTGGCATGACTCATTCAAGCCCTGTTCCTACACCCATGGTGATCAATAAATATTTCTCAAAGGATATTGGTATACCTCTCAAGAACCCTACTATGTATAGGCAAGCTGTTGGGGCATTACAGTATTTAGTGAATACCAGACCTGATATTATGTTTTCAGTCAATAAGTTAAGTCAATTTCTCAGCTCTCCCACTGATATACATTGGCAGGCCGTGAAACGTATATTTCGCTATCTAAAGGGGACGACAAATCTGTCATTACACATTAAACCTAGTAATCATCTAACATTACAAGGTTTTTCAGATGCAGATTGGGCCGTATGTCAGGATGACCGACGCTCCATCGGTGGTTACTGTGTCTATCTTGGAGATTCATTGATCTCTTGGTCAGCCAAGAAACAACCAGTAGTGGCCCGCTCAAGTGCAGAGTCTGAGTATCGTTCCCTAGCTAATCTTGCTACAGAGTTGGCGTGGATCCAGTCGCTGTTTGGAGAGATTGGAATTGTTCTGAAGCAACCTCCCATTGCTTGGTGTGACAATTTGAGTGCAGCGGCCCTAGCATCAAATCCTGTTTTTCATGCTAGGTCCAAACATATTGAGCTGGATATACACTATTTAAGAGATCGCGTGTTAAATCAACAACTCACAGTTAGATATATTCCATCATCTGAGCAAGTTGCAGATCTGTTTACCAAAGCTCTATCTCATTCTAAGTTTCTTGATTTCCGTAGCAAACTAGGTCTTATTTTGCCTCCAGCCCCTAGTTTGAGGGGGGGTGTCAAGACAAATACTAGTATTAGGCCCAATACGAATATGGGTCTCACTTACAAATAGAAGGGTCCTTAGTACTAGATCTTGTATTATCTGTATCATTCCTATTGTGTTGGGTACACGTGTAATCATCTTGTAACTTCTAGGGTTTTCACCCTACTATATATGGAATAATAGATGACAGAGGCCGGAACGCCATTTTACAAATATTTCTTATTGTGTGAAATTTGTCTGGTGCAGGGAATTCTATTTCGGAAACTGATTGTGAATGGTTGTATAATTTTATAACTGGAAAGAAGAAGGCGGCTTGTGAAATGGCAATGCATTGATTTGGTTCTGGGAGCTTCTAGTCTTGAAGAACTCAGCAAGTTGTTGTGTTTTTTGTTATGAGTCTTATGTTTGAAGCCTCACCAGAGAAGTGGAATTTATAAGTTCAAGAGGCTCTCCCTCCTAATATGTTAGTCTTTAGGTTTGGTTTCATCACATTTTTCTTATATATCACCGAGAGATAATAATATAATTTTAAATCAATAGTTTGACTGTCATATTGGTGATGAGGCTGAAAGTCTCCTACATGGTTATAGGTTTGAATATGCTATTAAAGAGGAAAATAATAGAGCTACAACCTACTCAAATCACCCTAAATGTATAGAATCTAATGGAGTATAGTCTAGCAAAATACTTGCTAAAGTATAAATTAGACTTATAGCTTAATTTTTTTTAAAATTTTTTTGCAGGGTCGTATCACTTTAATAAATGGGGGGAAAAGGAAATAGAATTTTCTAGTGGTACAGAAATACTGTTCTTTTAAGGATTCACCTACTAACATGATATGAGAAATTCATAATTCCAACAAAAAAAAACCCGAAAGAGAGAGAGCATGATATGTAAATGGAGTTTTAGAACACAAGACAGTGAAGAAAAACACCTTGCTTTCTGTGCCTACAACTAGAAGCAGGAAGCGATGGGGATTGTGAGAGGACAGATTTTGTCAAGAGTAGGTTGGAGAAGCTGATGTGTGCCATGTGAATGATATATTCAAGTCTCACATTATCAGATATTTTGAGAAATCAGATCATGTCACCGCTACATATATAACCTTTGAGATAGATCAGGAAGGGTTGATCAAAATAAGATCTTTTGGATGCTGGGATTCCGGAAAGGAGTGCACAATTTAAAATCGAGCTTTGGGTCAGGCTGTGTAACTAACCCAAATGGAACTTGAATAATATACTCTTTCTAGTCCTAAATACAATCCCCCTTAGTAGTGCAAAGGCTAACATATAGGATTAGAAAGAGTACAGAGTACGCTGCTTGAACTTTACTATTTTGAAAAGATTCATATTTACTGTCAATGGAAGGCAATTCTTTGGAATCTAATACAAACCCATATAGGAAAGGGAAATGGAAAGGAAACTCAACTCTAGTGAATTTCATTTGCTGTGAAGCAAACTCTGATTAATCATCAGCACTTGCAAGTGGATGAGCTTAATTTGGGGATGATGAAAGTGATGCTGAGCTGAGATACAGAAGGACTTCAATTTCATCTTTTTTCTTGGATAATTGGCAATGTGGCTGCACGAAGTTTAGATATTTGTGAAAGAAACAGTATTGGATTTGTGGATATGAATGAAGTAGTAGTGAACTGAAATATAACACAGTTCCCATGTGAGCAAATTAAACCAGTACCCTGAGCAAAAAAACCTACTCGAGCATCATAACTTATGTTCAAATAACTGAAAGCCTAAGAGGAAATTAAATAATTTTCACCCGCCAAAGTTCTTTAGGAAATGGTAGTAATT
>QFDD01011252.1:0-10681 GCA_006871305.1 Vachellia collinsii
CTTTAGGAATTCAGAAATCAAATCTAGAATCCTAAAAGCCAACCTGGCTCTGATACCATGTAAGAATGTAAGATAAATTGAGAGAAAAGATTGAGAGTTGAATATCTTATTGATAGAGAATGAGTACAATATATATAGTAGGCTTACACAATTAAGGAGAGTAAATCAAGGAGTAAAACAAGGAGAGAAACAAGGAGAGGAAAACAAGGAGAGGAAAACAAGGAGAGGAAAACAAGGAGAGAAACAAGGATAGGAAAACAAGGAGAGCACTAAGTATTAAAAAATTTAAATTTGATTTCTAACACTAATATTTCTTAAACTAACACTATATAAATTTGCGTTATTTATGACTTGTGACTTGAGTGATAAAATGGTTGTTTCCGAGCTGGATCCTCTCATAATTTTCTTTATTTTTTTTCCTTCTTAGAATCGTTTTTCTAATTTTAGATTAAAAAAAAAAGTAGATGGTTCACATGTAATAGTTTATAAAATATTGTTAAAATATTTTATAAATTAATAATTTTTTATAATACTAGGGCAAACAGTCCATATTACATTTTGAACAACTTCAATTTATCTATAATATTTTATTAATATTATAATATTTTATAAGATGTTACATATGGGTTATTCATTTTTTATTAAAAGGGGGAGGAGAGGGGATTCTAAAGCCAAAAAAAAAAAAACAGACATAGGATCAGAGAGCATTCATATTAGGTGTATTTCTTGCAATGTAGTGTAGTGTGGTTTTATTGGAATGATTGCTTTTATGTTTATGGAAGAAAGATTTCTCCTTTTCATTTATTTTCACATTTTCATTTTGTATCAAATATAGGCCAAAAGCTAAAAATCCTGCATAAAGACCATGCAACAAACAAATTACTTTCGTTGTTTTATAAAATTATTCTATTGTTAATTATGTTGAGTTTACGTTATGATAATTGGCAAAGTAATCATTTTTTCTCTAAATGTATAACTTCAATTGGTACGTCCTCAAGTTTGGGGGTGGAGGGAGTAGGTAGAACACATCGTGAAAAAAGACCAATGCAACTGCACATTTGATTAAAAAAGAACAAAAGACTCCAAAAAAAAATGGTGTCACTTTGTGATCGTAACCATTACCTATTTGTCAAAACGTTAAAAAATCACGTTTACACAAATCAAGATAAAATCCATCTCACATACTTATCTTATGAACCTAAATCATATTAAAAAAGTAGTTTTTAAAGCTAATTCAAGCAGTGCCTTAGTCCAATTGGTAACAAT
Source organism: Vachellia collinsii (assembly GCA_006871305.1). Taxonomy (NCBI): domain Eukaryota; kingdom Viridiplantae; phylum Streptophyta; class Magnoliopsida; order Fabales; family Fabaceae; genus Vachellia; species Vachellia collinsii. The sequence continues at coordinate 1,267 of QFDD01011252.1, forward strand.
TTTGATCATCACTAGTGTACTTACAACTTTGTGAATCCAAGTCCCACATTTCATGCGAGGATTTTATTAGTAGGTAGTCAGTAAGTTTTGAAATAAAGACAAAAAACAAAGGCAGAGAAAAGGAAAACATTGGAAACGAGGAAGCATTGAATTGTGGAATAAAGTTTTCAATCAAATGTCCAATACACTGTATGTATATATAATATTTTGTATCCAATATGAAAGTGCCACGTAATACATATGAACAATATAGAATTATTGGTTGCTATTTGATGCTTCAACATGCCCCCATGAGTCAAGCATCATCTGGATTACCACCCCAATCAACATCAGAAAAGGCATTAAATTGAAGAGAATGAGATAGTTTGAGGTGTAAGGCAAAATCAGAAGTACAAAGTAGGTACCATACGATACGTTAGACAGCAGACCAATGAGACTCCTTTGGTTTGTGCATGAACTGATAGACCCGGTTCACTGCAAAGGTAATGTCTAGCCTAGTGAAACTCAAGTATTGGAGATTGCCAACTATGCTACGATACAATTGAGGATCATAAAAATCATTTCCAATGTGTGCAGATAAAGAGTTGTTAAGTGTCATTGGAGTTGAGACAAGATGAGCACTTGACATATTTGATTTTTTAAGGACATCTAAGATATATTTATGCTAAGAAAGCAAAAGTCTAGTGGATGAGGGAAGCACTTCAACACCCAAAAAGTAATGTAAAATACCAAGATCTTTGATAGGAAATGATTGACTAAGAGCATCAATTAATTGCTGAATAGCCAAATTGGAGGACCTAATCACAATGATGTCATCAACATAGATTAGAACATAGATTGTACAAGAAAAGGTGGATAAGATAAACAAGGATGAGTTAGCCAAGTTCCTAAAGCCAAGAATTGAGACGTGCAAACCAAGCTCATGGAGCTTGCTTTAGTCCATAAATGGCACAACTAAGTTTGCACACATAGTGAGGAAAAGAGGGATGAACAAAACCTGGTGGTTAATTTGTATATACCTCCTTTGAGAGAAAGCCATGGAGAAAGGCATTTTGGACATCAAGTTGCCTGAGACACCAACCATGTGAGATTGCTAGAGATAAAACCAAGCAAACAATCATAAGTTTGACCACAGGGGAGAATGTTTCAGTAAAATCAATACTAGCTTGTTAACGAAAGCCCTTGGCAAAAAGACAGGCTTTGAGTCTGTTAATGTCTCCATTTGGTTTAAACTTCAATCGGAACACCCATTTGCAACCAACAATATTGTGCCTTAGGTTAGGTGGAACATGCTCCCAAGTATTAGTAAAGAGGAGAGCACTATATTCATCATGTAAGGCTTGCCTTCAATTAGGAGATTTAAGGGCCATAGTAACTGATGTGGGAATAGTAAGTGGAGAAAGGGTGGTCTAATGTGCATGAGGTTGAGGGTAAGGAATAGTGCCATCATGAAAAATTTTGGGTTTATGGATATTAGCTTTAGAACTGGTGATCATTTGATGTGAAGGAAATGAAGGTAGAGGAAGAATAATAGGAGAAGAGGGAGGAGACGGCATTGATGATGTTGAAGTTGAAGAAGAAAAAGAGGAAGAGGAAGAAGATGTAGTGGTTGGACATGAAGGTATAGTATTGGTGTTCTGAAGAGTTGGGCTAGGTGTTGTAGAAAGTGGGCTAGGTAAAGAATTGGGTTGAGAATAAAAGAGAGGAAGATGGGCTTGGGAGCATGGAGGAGTTAAGGTCGTATGGGCTTGGTTAGGAAAAGGATACTGGGCTTCATAAAAAAAAACACTAGAAATATATATTATTCCGGTAATTTGATCCAAGCATAAATAACCCACATGATTTGGAGAATAACCCAGGAAAATGCAAAGCTTGGATCAGGGAAGCAAGTTTATTTGGAGCATAAGGCCTAAGATTGGGCTAACAAGCATAGCAAAAAATCTTCATAAATTTGTAATCGGGCCTATGAGGAAACAACAACTCAAATGGACATTTAGCATGTAAAATTGGAGCTGGCAATCTATATAGCAAATAAGATGCTGTAGTAAGGGCATAAGTCCAATATTTACAGGGAATACATGCATGAGTCATTAGGGCGAGACTAGTTTCAACAATAATGCAACGTCTTCACTCAATAGTGCCATTTTGTGTGTGTGTGTGTGATGACAAGTGATGCGATAAGAAATTCCAAGAGAGGTTAAAATTTTATGTAAAGAACAAAATTCACCTCCCCAATCAGACTGAAACGATTGAATAGTAGAGTTAAATGAATTATGAACAAGAGCATGACATTGATGAAAAATTATGCTAACTTCATCCTTAGTTCTTAATAGGTAATACCAAATATATTTGAAATAGTTATCAACAAAACATACATAATATCTAAAGCCATCTACCAAAATAGTGGGATAAGGCCCCCATAGATCACAAAATATTAACTAAAAAGGGAATGAGGAACGATGGGGAAATGCAACGTAAGGTAAATTGTGGCTTTTAGACACTCGGCAGGCAGAACACTAATGGGTAATGGACTTGGTGCTAAGTGGAAGAGAGTTGGAGGAGACAACTTGAGACACTATGAGTACGGTTGGATGACCAAGGCGACGATGCCACTGAAGAAGAGAGGTTTGAACACCAAAATGAGCCCCAAGTGAGGAGGATGAAGTGAGAGGGTACATTCTATTAAGATTAGGACCTTGAAATAGAATTTTCTGCATTCTTACATCCTTTACACAAAAAAATTAAAATGAAATTCAAAGTAAGCATCATTATCCTCACAAAATTGATTAACAAACATTAAATTTTTAGTAACAGTTAGAACAAGTAAAAGGCTAGAGAGAAGAAAATTGCTAGATAGAGTAGGAAGTAAGCCAAAGCCTTGGTACTGGATTAGCATAGGAGAACCATTGCCCACTCTCACAGCATTAGTACCAAACTATAGTTCAGCAAATAGATTAAGATGAGAAAAATCATTTATCATATGATGGGTTGCCCCTGTGTCTGGATACCAAAGAGAATCATTCTGAGAAGAATATTTAGAGTAATGAGTAGCAAGAGAAGGAGGAGATGGGGCTTGCAAAGCTTGGTTGCAACATTGGAAGTAGGTCTTAGCAAAATGACCAAATCTGGTACACGGTTGACATGTTCCATTTGGGTTAGAATAAAAAGAAGAGAAACCACTATCACCTCTTGAAAAATGGCCATGGTCACCATGAAAAGGCCCACAAAATCCATGACCACCTCATCTGTTGGAGAAGAAATGAGGAGAATGACCTCCTTTGAAAAAGTTTGGAGATGAGGGCAAAGCTTGAGACTTGGAGACAACATTAGCTATGATTTCAGGTTATAGTTTGATAAAGTGATGTTAAGTCAGTGAGCTTCAAAGATTAATAGATGGCTCAAAACCTCTTCAATAGTGAGGAGATAGAGTTTGAGTGGTGAGAGAGGTAACAATAGGGTCAGAGTCTAGATCCAAACCAACAAGGAAGTAGGTGATAAAATCTGAATCATCAATTTGTTTACCAGCAGCAACAAGAGAGTTAGCAAGAATGATAGCACGATGGTGGTAGTCAGTGCTAGAGTCACCTTGTTTTTGCATATTTGTGATTTGTTGATAAAGATTCACTAACCGTGCCTGAGATTGTTGAGAGAATAGAGTGGTTGAGGTGGTCCAAAGAGATTTGGTCAAACAAAGAGGCAAGGAGAATGGATAAAATAAGTTGGTTCTATTGGAACCATTAAATATATGTACATTTGGGAAGACCAGAGGTGGTTTTCAAAGTAGGAGTGGGGATGGAACCATCAATATACTTAAATAATTGTTGACCATAAAGGTAAGGATGGAGGTAAGGATGGAGTTGAGCACACTAAATGAGGTAGTTGGTTTTTGTGAGTTTTACTGTGACAAAATGGTGAAAAGTGGAAGAAGGTGAAGGCTAAGGTGGTGTGGAAAGGAGTGAGAAAGAGGGGGTTGAGATCCCTAAGGTGATGGGTAAGATAGGGTTAGCCATTGCAGCGAAAACTACACTTATTGCTCTGATACCATTCTAAAATAAAGACAAAGAACAAAGGTAGAAAAAAGGAAAGCACTAGAAACGAGGAAGCATTGACTTGTGTAATAAAGTTTTCAATCAAATGTCCAATACATTGACATTGGTTGTTGTATGTATATATAATATTTTGTATCCAATATGAGAGTGCCACATATTACACATGAACAATCTAGAATTATTGGTTGTTATCCGATGCTTCAACAGTAAGTGTCCTTATAAAAGATTACAACACCCATACGCAGCTAAAACCTTTTTTACAAAAAGAAAAAAAATAGTGTTACTCTAACTATACATTTATGGAAAAACCATTTTGTAGGTATATATTTTTCCTCAATTTTTAATTCATACATTTGTTTTTCTCTTAAATATATTCTTTATTAGTTTTACTTTGTTAGCATCATTAGTCCCTGTAACTTTATTTTGCTAGCACTGTAGCATTGTATAGGAGTTAATAGTGCTAATAGAGTAAAGTTAAACGATTGAATTAACAGAGTAATACACAAATACCAGATTCAGAAATTGAGGAAAAATATTAATATTTACAACATGATTTTTCCTTTTTTTTTTTACTTGTGATAAAAGGTCCTAGAAAGCAAAAAAGTTATCATGTCCTCCAACCAATATTGATAGAACTAGACCATTGAACCAGTCAAGGCATTAGTTCACTAATCCGTGGTCACAACTGTCTCAATTAAAATAATATTTCTTACAGAAAATAAAACATACAAAACAAATTAACTAATAATTGTATCCATATATTGTCAAACTTGCCCAATTATGTGCTCTAATATTTGTCCATGTCAGTTTCATGCATGCTAAACTAATAACTAATCTCATAATTCATAAAATTAACTTCACACATGCCCAACCTAATATATCAATTTCTAATTGATTATTGACCGGTTAATTTTTTCCTCAGTCATGATAAATATCCAAACCAAACTATAAATTGGTTCTCACTTCTCAGTCGAATCAGACGGTCTAGGCCAATTCTAACATCTAGGTCGCCAATACACTCTTGAGAACTTGTTTTAAAAATAATAAGAAAACAAACCATTTGTATACTTATAATTCAAAACGGTATGAGTAGAAATAGTTCAACAAAGCATTAGTAATATCCCTAGGCATTAAGGAAATCTTAAAAAGAATAAATATATATTTAAAATTAAAAAAAAACTTTCCACACGTCTTCTTACTACGGGTGTAACTTTTATATATGATGTTGATGGCATCACACAAATATAAATATAAATATAAATATATATATATATAGAGAGAGATTAATTATAGGATAAGTAACATTATTGTGAGACCACTACTTCAAGTGGTTTTGCTTGGAACCTAAATAAGGTCATTTGATTAGAACACGTAGAAAAGCACGCCCACTTAAATCTTTAGCACTTGCACTAACATCACTATTGGGTGCGAAAATCATCACTCATAATTGTGGAGCCCAATGAATTGAAGATCTCAATTTGTTTATCGATGTCAATATAGTTGTGGAGCCACGGGAGAGAAAAGGGAACAAGAAGAATCCTAATTAAACATTTTAAAATATTAACATTTAAATTTATGCCTACAATTTTAATAAATTTCTATATAATTCATTAATGAGTGAAAATGTATGAATGTTTTTAGAAGGCCATCATGTCACTATGCGTAGTTTAAAAAAGAAAATTGATGTAAGTGATGTGTAAGTCAAAGAATTAAAATTGAAATTTGATTAAAATATTCAAATTTAATCTTTCTGATGTTTTATTAAAATGTTTATTTTTTAAATTCATAATCAAAATATTAAAATTTGGTAATTAATCTAAAATATGAATCAGAACTATATAATTTAATATTGAGTTATAATCAAACAAAAATGTTCATCTTTTCTTGGCAATAGTAATAATAATGTTGTAATCTCATTCGTCAAAGGCTAAAATATATATTTGATTCTTCAAATTTAAATCAAATTTCAATTTAGTATCTTAAATTTAAAAAGTATATTTTTAGTCATTTTATTTTAACACCGTTAATTTCATTTAACGGAAAATAATTATTTATCAAATTTAAACAGTAATTTTGCAGTTAATTGATCATAAAACATGGTTAAATTTTTAAATATAAAAATGATTATATTAAATACTAATAAATTTACTAAAAAATTTAACATATTTTATTAGTATTATATTGTAAATCATGTTTATATTTGATGAACCATCATTTTCAGTTAAATAAAATTGACAATATTAAGGAACTAAATATTTTATTAATCCAAAGCTTTGATTGGAATATTTCCACTTAATAAAGTTTTTTAAGAAAAATTTGAAGTTTTAGACCGACCATAATTTAACATTAAAATTATATTTGAGGAATAAATAATATAAATTACCTCAAAAATGAATTTAAAGTATTTATTGAATTTTGGCTAAATAAAGGATTATTAAACAAATATAATTATGAAAAAGACCAAGTGGCCTCAAATAATTGGGCAAAAATAGGAACAAGTAATTTTAAGATTTATGTGAAATTATAAAAATAGTTTCATGCCCAAGAAATAGAGAACTTAGTTAAAAGAGGATTTAAGGTAGTTTTATCAAAGAATAAGGCATTTTCTTGGAAATTATGATAAAAATACCTAGAGATCAAATTTGAGCTTAAGAAAAATTAGAGAATTACTCTCTAATAAATGTTAATTTTCTATGGTCTTACATAGAGTATATGATCAAAGAATTTTTAAGAAGTTTTTAAGGAAGGTTAGTCCTTTATTAATTGAGATATTAGAAACCAAAAATAACTAAGAAGCATATGGGAGACTTTTCCTCTCCTCCAAGACTTCCAAGTAGTGTCTAGTTGGAGGCTTTAAGAAAGAATAGTTTCTACCCATGTGGTAAAAATCTTCAAATAAAGTAATGTTATTTGGAGTAGGTGGACTTAACGCGACTCTGCAATATAGTTAATAATCTTATAAAGCCTCAAGACCTCTCCCAACACCCCATAATTTCAGTAAACCAAGGAGAAGAGAGAGAGAGAGAGACTGAGAGCTCAAGAGGAAGATGAAGAGGAAGAGGGGAAGGAAAGTGGAGGAAAAAGGAAGAGGATCAAGAAGAATTGGTAAGTTTTACTCCAAATATTCTATTTCTTCTGTTTTCTTGTCTCAATGCTATTTTCAATCTCTAAATTCTCTCTCTCTCTTTTTTTGTGTTTGATAAGAGAGAAAGGAAGAGCTAGGGTTAAAAAGGAGAGAGAAAGTAAGAAAATCCAAGAAATCACATTTTGGACTCGGGTATGAAAATTAAGGGGAGGTGGTGCCCAAATTTTAGAAAATATGGAAAGAATAATTTAAGATTGAATTATAAGTAAGGAAGTGATTAGAGATGGAATTATAGGAGTTTATGGAGTGACATGATCAAAAATCATTTTCTCATCCTCCATTCATAATTTTGGTCTGCACAAGGCATTAGGGAGGAGATGAAATTTCATTTTTTGTAATGCTTCAAATGAGTTTAAAATGAAAATTGTGTATGTATAAATGAGAAACCAAGTTTGGAAGCTTTAGAGACTAAGATGGAAATTTTATGCAGTAACCTCCTTATGTCACTGTTTTGAGTAACTGAAAGGGAATGATATTTCTTTTGATCAATTTGAGCTCTTTGATCTCCATCATTCCCTCCTCATATCTTAGCTCTTGGATCTCCATCATTTCCTCCTCCTTTGAAAAGATTCACCCTCGAATCTTCACTATGCACTTTTCCTTTCTACTTGAAGGATCTCCCTATGTGGAGTTGGTCTTTATAAAATTGAATTGGATTAAGAGAAACCAACTTCACCTTATTGACATTATGTTGAAAGGAGAATTGATTTTCGTGACATCATGTTGAGCTCTTTTATCAAATTGTCATGGACAACCTAATAAGATATGGCTAGCCATCATTGGTACCACATCATATAATACCTCATCTTGATATCTTCCAATAGAGAAATAGACTAGCACTTGCTTAGATATGCATGCACTTCTGCTATCATTGAACCATTGCATAGTATATGGCTTAGGGTGCTTTAAGGTAGGGAGATTTAATTTTTCAACAAGTAAGGTACTAGCTAGATTGGTGCAACTTCCTCCATCAATGACCACACTATATATTTTACTTTAAACAACACCTCTAGTTTGAAAAATGTGCTCACGCTGCTCTTTCTTAAGATCTTCTTTTTGTTGTATATTTAAAGCACGCATTGCCATTAGGAATTCTCCACGCTGAACTCCTTCTATAACATCTTCTAATGGTGGCATATCATCATCATTACTTTCACTCAAGCACTTACTTTCACATCCTTCATTCTCAAGAATAAACATTGTCTTTTTATTTGGGTATTGAGATTTCATGTGTCCAATTCCTTGACACTTAAAGCAACAAATCTCAATAGATTTAGAAGAGGAATTTTTGTCATAATTACCTTTAGTGATAATGCTCTTTAGTTTAGGCTCCTCCATTTACTTAGTTATAAGTCTAATACCACTAGCACATCTAGCCTCCAATTTTTTTTTTTTTCAATTTTAGAGGCCTTATGCACAAGCTCTTCTTTATCTATGAAGTGGTACATATCAACCTCATCTATGATTTCAAGATGTAAGTCATCTATATAGTGATTCATAGTGGTCTCCTCATCTTCTTCTATCCTAACTTTCATCATCAGGAGTTCCATCTCATGGTCATACTCTGCTGCGTTCATAGAACCTTGATGGAGACTGTAGTTTTTGTTTCATCTCATTGTTGTAATGATTTGAAACAAATTGTTTTCTCATGGAAGCCTTCAATGAAATAACCCTTTCTACTAAACAAGACATTTAACTTAATTAACAATTATTAAACAAATAACCAGGGTTATTTGACAATTTTTTTTTTTTCAAAAACTTTATATCACAAATTTCCGATTAACACTTTAGGATCCAGGGCACAACATCGCCCACAAATCCACACATAAGACCAAGGGCACAATTTAACATCAGAGTTATAACCCAGCCCACTAGTCTTTATTCTCCAACACTGTATCAACGTGACTTAGAGCACAATACTTGCCCACAAATCACCAACAACAAAAATTAGAATAATTATTAAACCTTTTCTCAAAAATATATGTTCCCATATTTTCATCATAAGTTAATATGTCTCAGACATACCAAAAGACCAATTTTAATGATAGGTCTAGTTTCATCATATAAAATAAAAACAAAGCATGCAAGTCCTCTAAGTCTGGCAATATACTTTTCTCAAAAATATCCAATACAATCGATATGCCTACAGTGATAGTTACTATCAAACTGTTGGCTCCTTCCCTTCACGCCTCAAACCACTAAATTCCTCTCCTGAAAAATG
>QFDD01011253.1:0-11382 GCA_006871305.1 Vachellia collinsii
ACTAAGTCAGCCTTCCCAAGTAACCTGAACAAGCTCACAAGCAAGAAGCACAAGACTAGAGAGAGAAACTAGAGAGAGAAGGAGCTTGAGAGAATGTTTCTCTATGCTTGAATGAATGAATTACAAATGATCCCCTTGGGAGTATTTATACTACTCCACCTCCTCAATGGACGGTAGAGATCTATTCGATCTAACGGCCTAGATTGGCCCTCACCTACTCCCACTTACTATTCCACCTACTCCACTTATTATTTCACCTACTCCCACCTTCTAGAATCCTACCTTAAAATATTTAAGATATTTACACATGTGAGAAAGTGTGGAGAATTCTAGAATGTCCGAACCTCCGTAACAGCCTGCTCAAAAGGAGGAAAAAAGGGAAAGGGCAAGGGGTGACTTATGAGTATTGCACCGCAAAAGAAACAAAAGGAAGATTGAAGATTGTGAATAGAATAATATCCACAAGGTCTAGGAAATATCAACCGCTCAATATTAGACTAAAGTATATGTTCAGTTCTATAATTTTACATCAACTTTTAGTTTGATATTTTAAGTTAAAAAAATGTACTTTTAGTTTTTTTTTATCTAAAAATATTAGTTTTATTTAACTAAAAATGCTTACTTAGCAAATTTAAACTTACTTTGTAATTAAATATTGATAAAATACGCTTGAGTATTAATTATTTAATATAATAATTTATATATTTTAAAAGTTGATCATGTTTTACAATTATTTAACACAATTCAATACTTTTAGTAAACAAAAGATAAATTGCATACATAGTCAAAGCTCCTAGCTAGAAATAATTCAAAAGGCCTCATTATTCAAAAGCCCAAACCTTTAGGGATAACAAAGAAGCTATGTCATACAAAATGCTTACAAAAGCATATGAACTACATAGATACAACCATAATTTTCTTTCCTACCACAAAAAAGATTGAAGCTTGTACCACATGCAATCTACGAAGCAAAAATAAGTATACCTCTAGGATTAACTATAGAGCAAAGGAGCAACAACAATCCAAAATCCTGAAACAAATCCCAATGATATATTCACATAAAACTAGTTCACTGCATTTTTATTATGAGTTTCTCTCTCGTTGTAACCATGGCTGGGGATGTTGTCCACATCATCAGTGCATTTGTTGGGTAACGAAGGACCACACAGATTGTCTCCGTCAATAAAACTGTCTGCTTCAAAGGTTTGCAATTGGGTGCCGTTAGAATCTTTCCTATCAAATTATTGTAAGACAAGTTTAAGTTGGATAGGAAATTCAAATTGAAAACACTTGGAGGGATTTCACCAGAGAGTTTATTCTTTGATAAGTCCATTGACTGCAATGATCTCATATTGCCGATACTTTGAGGAATTTCACCACGCAGATGGTTGTAGGACAAATTCAAAAATTGTAACCACATGAGACTTGTTATTTGATATGGTATCTCACCAGATAATTTGTTATCTGAAAGATCAATGCTCATGATGAGGCCTGGAAATGTATAATCATCACGCCTTCCTTTCAAAGCAAGGAGCACATCAGTTATGGAATATTCAATAGTGTCAATGAATGATTCTGAACTATTGTTCTTTATAAGCATAACTGTCAAGTTGTTGATGCATTTTGGTATTTGTCCTGTCAAGTTGTTCTCTACAAGATCCAAGATTTGTAGAGAATTCAAATGACATATTTGATTGGGAATCTCACCAAAGAATTTGTTTGATATGAGGAGAAAGACCTTCAAATTCAAAAGGTTGTGTGCAATCCACAGTTGAATAATTCTTGATAATTGATTTTCTCTAGGATCCAAGAAAACCAATCTGGAAATGTTCCTCAAACAAATAGGAAAATTTCCTGAGAGTGCATTGTTATGAAGACTCAATGTAGTGAGCCGAGGCAAGGATCCCAAAGATTGGGGTAATTTCCCACTAAAATTGTTGCTATCAAACTTAACAAACGTTAGATTTGGCCACGTTATCCAACAATTTGATATTTCACTGGATAAATTATTTGATGCCAAATTGAGATATTCCAATCCCATTCGCTCTTCCTTTTCTTGACATAAGAAGGACTCTATTAATCCAGAAATCCAATTAGTTGAGAGGTCTAAGAATTCCTCATGGGTTGAAATGTGTGGTAGATGACCACTTAAGTGATTTGAGCTTAATCAATAATTTGAGAGATGTTGATGGGGTTTTTCAATGTATTAGGAAGTTCTCCATGAATATTATTGTTTGACGAATCAAGATCAGAAGCTTGAGGAAATGCATCCCACACCCATGTAGGGAGAGAATCAGAGATGTTGTTGTTGGTCATGGACAACACTTGAAGACATTTGAGCGATTTCAACCAAGATGGAAACCGGGGCCCTATATTCCAAGAGCTCACGTGCAATGCTTGCAACTTTTGAAAAGGAGGATTCCAATTGGGGCTTACTTTCAAAACGAGTTTGTTGCTTGATGCAGAAAATATGTATAGCTTTGTGAAATTCACAAGTTGATCTTTAGTCACATTTCCTTGAAAAACGTTATCACTGATTTGAAGGAATTGTAATGCAGAAAAGGAGCCAATGTCATCAAAAGGATTCCCATTGAGTTGATTCTCAAAGAGTCTAAGATCATTCAAAGAGGTGAGTTTCCCTAAAGATTTAGGAATTTCACTTTGAATGGAATTGCCAGAAAGATCAAGAGAAATGGGATTTTTGAAACTCCCAATTTTGTTTGTAAAGTGATATTATAATTTTGAACTAGATATAGACAAATGCTCTAGTGTGTTTGACGCACAACATGAGATTATTGCCAATATTTCAAACAATTGTTGGTTGAATTTGTTGTGTGAGAAAAAACACTTTTCAGGCTACAAAGATTTCCTAAAGCGCTTGGAATTGGCTCTTCAAGCTGATTGGATGATAGATGAAGAGCAACCATAGAAGTCAAGTTCGCTATCTCATTTGAAATAAATCCATTCAACTTGTTTAAAGATAGAGAAAGAGAAAGCTATACAACCACTCAGGGATAGAAGTATTGAAAGCATTGGCAGATAAATCAAGATCTTCAATGAAAGTGAGGTTTTGAATACCATTTGGGATGAAACCTTGCAAATTATTACCTCTTAATTGAAGAGAAACCAAATTATTCAGTTTAAAAATCCATTCCAAGCTCCAAAAGCATAAGAATTAGATAGATCAAGGATTGCCAAAGTTGCAAAATTGATAATTGTGGTTGGATCAAAATGTTGATTAAGAGCACACGATTCTAAGTGTAACTCTTTCAATTAGGGCAATGATTGCAAAACATGCAACCAATCAAATGCATTAGATTAAATGAAGATATTTTAGTGAAGAAAGGGATGAAAGCCATTGAAGATCTTATGAAAAGAATAGTATCTAATCCTTATCATTATCATAATCCCTTTTAAGACCAAGGAGATGTATTCCCGATTTGATGAGGAATCTTTCCAATGAAATCATTACCTCCAAGGTCAAGTTAGATCAAACTTGAGAGGTTTGCAATTTGGTGAGGAATGCTTCCATTGAATCTTGCACTAGAGAGGTTAAGATATGTCAAGCGCTTCAATGAGCCAAGAAACTTGGAATGTGCATGTGGCTAAAGTCATTGCCACTCAAGTCTAAGTAACTCAGATGTTTCAAATTAAGTATTGAGGGATGTATTTCACCACCAAACCATGGTGTCTCATTAGCACAAGATTAGTAGTCAAGAGGTGAAGTGTTGAGATGAAGTTGAAGAATATGACCGATTATGTCATTGCAAACAATTGATGTCCAATTGCAGCAATCTATCTCTTCAGACTAAGAGGTGAGTTTGCCTGAAGGATCTTAAAGATGTTGCTTGAAATTAAGAAGTGCTTGCCATTAGATGCATAGAACTTGATCAGATGCTTTGCGTACGTATATATGATTTATTAGTAAGCTAACCTACCATAGCAAAGTAGGAATGCAAGAATTGTTGCAGAAACCCATAATGATTTTCTTGGTTAGTGGTGCCATGAGTTTTATGAATTTATATTTATCTCTTCACTGATTTGTTAATATTTATAATGTTATAGTAGGACTCTCTGTAGTGTGAATGGAAGCTTTCATTTCAATGTCCATCATTCTCTCTTGCCACCTAATAATCTAAACTTTTTGCAAAATTTCAACATAAAAAAAAGAAAGTAAGAGGTATTATTTCTGCGCATCTTTTGAACATCCTTATCATTAAGTTATTTGAATGCATCTAGTTATTAATTATTATCAATACTTTCTTTTGTTGCCCATTTTTCGCTGATGTTATGCTATTGTCTACTTTTGATGCATGGTGTTGGACATCTTCCACTTTTGGAAGGCCTACTTTGCCTAATGAAAATACGAAAAGTTAGGTAGGACAATATTTTATGATTAAATAAGGGTGGATTTTAGGATATATTGGATTATATTTATGAATATTTTATTATTTAACTAACTAGATTATATATTATTTTATAAGTCAAACAAATTAGTTTGAGGAAATGATAAATATATCAGTTGGTTAACTTTTTTATTCTCTCCAAGAAAATTTAATTGGCCCTTATATGAAGGGCTGGAGGTGACACTATTTAACAAGTTCAAATAATATCAACTAATGCATTGTTAAATAAAGATTTTATAAGAGACATTAAATTCAATATTATATTTATAAATATTTTTATATCACATTATATTAGTTGTTAAAATTATTTATTTTTTATTTTAAAATAAAAAATGAAATACATAATTTAAATTGTTATTGGATAGGAATAGTTTAAACTACTAATGACATATTAACGGTGGAATATGTAAAATATAATTCTGCCACAAATTCACTAATTTTAAAATATTTTAGCATTATGGAATGGTTTGCATGAATTTTATAATTTATCCTTATTAAAAAAATTTATATCATTTCTTATAATAGACTCATTTTTTAGTTTCATGACAAGTAGTGATATTATAGTTTTTTTAGACACATTGTTACTTCTTTAAAAAAAATGTGTGGAAAACTTGTTAGAAAAGTAAAAGCTTTGTTATGTAAAAAAAAAAAAAAAAAAAGCAAAAGCTTCTTCATCTCACAATATTTTGACCACAAACGAAAATAAACCCCCTATCAACCATACCCATAATTTTTTCAACTTAAATATTTTTAAAATAATAACGACAATAATTTCGATAAATAGTATATCTAAATAATATCATAAAAGAGAAAAATACGTATACAAATTATTACTTGATGCTTAATTTATTGTCATTATATATATTAATATTATAACTAAAGATAAAATTGCATTCATTTGTTGAACAGTAAATAAAATATTGTCATGATATATTATTATTCCTTTCAATTTTTGACATAGTATTAGAGCCACAAAGAAGAAGCTTTATTTTGTAGTTTGTCTATATAAAAGCTTATTTGTACTCTCATTTAAAAAGTTGAATATTAAATTGAATAGTACTATTCCCTTCAATTCTTGACATTTTTATAAGCAATTTTATGTAATAGATTTGTAAGACAAATACTTGTATTTAAATGTATACTTGACAACCTGATTCATGTGTTTATAAATTTGGAAAGTATATAACTAGTTGGCAAACTTGTTCACATATGACGGACTGTCGGACTCCCATCAAAACACAAACAACTGACATTATATTTTCATAGACACATCATTACTTACCAAGAAAAATGAGTGAACTACACCATCTTCTCTCAATTTCCAAAAATTAAAATCTTCCACGTTTTGCAAGTGTTCTCCTTTATAACTCTATTTGCCCAATGAAATGGAGTCACCGTCAACCATTGATGGCCAGCTAAAATCTTAAATAAACTAAAAGTGAAAGCTACAAATTTGAGTCTTCCACGTTTTGCAAGTTTTCTCTTTGATAACTCTATTTGTCCAATTAAATGGAGTCTTCTATTTCATACTTCTTGAACAAAATTAAAGTCTTCCATGTTTTGCAGGTCTTCTATTGTATACTTCCTCCATTGTTGGTAAATTACACACGAAATTTCTAACAGAAAATTTTCCACATAATATTTCGTCAGTAATTTCTCTTGGCAACCATGTGTCACACCTTATGGCCTCAATCTCGCCTACCACTTGTCACCATCTAATAAACCTGAAATTTCACTTTCTCTAGAAATCGAACTTTCAACCTCTTGGATGCATGCATGCCTTTTTCAGTTGAGTTGCAATGACCTTGAATCCTTTAAACATATATATAATATTCTTTTTTTTTAATGCAAAAAGGAGACTCAACCTAACCCATGTGTGATTATATATATAATATTCTACTACATAATAAATTATATATATTTTTATACACACACATATATAATGTTATTAGAAACTAAAACTAAATCGAATCATAATTTTGATTTTAATTGTGTACAACTTAAAAGAATTTTTATGTATTTATTATAATTTTTAGTATATATCAATTTCAAATTTAAAAAATTTAAATTTTAAGTTTTGAAAGAATTTTCTTATAAATATAGTTTTCACCCATTTTGAATTTGAATTCTATTTAAACTAACACTAATTAAAACTAACAATTTATGCATGTATATGTATGTGTTAATTGTTTTATATATTTTCATTGTATTTTATATATAATATATTATTGATTAGACAATAATTTTTATATATTTATATGGTTGTTAATTTCATAATTTATATTTTTAAAAAATATTTGTATTATAAAATTCATTACATATAAAATAAATATTATATTTTTGCCATGAAATTTGACTATAAACAACTTCAAGCTGATATATAACTGCATGGCTTCCTGTTAAAAATGTTTAAGAAATCACATTAAAAGCTATACATCTAATAAAGACTAATCATACATAATTTTGAACAATAATATTAATATCATTTTCGTTCCCAAGGTTGTGATCCTTATAGTTTCATAAGGACTTACATGTTTAACGGTGTTAATTAACGCCGTTAAATATAAATACCAAAACCAAGATCAGTTAAAAGTATATAGATAAAAACTAAAATTGATCAAAAGTATAAGAGTAAAACAATTGTCTTCGTCCCTATATTTTTAAAATTTTTGTTTTTGGTCTTTATATTTAATGACGATAATTAATGTCGTTAAATATCTAAGTCATTATGAAACTATAGGGACTAAAACCATAGGTTTGAAACTTAAAGGATTAAAACCAAAATTCATGCAAGTTTGAAGGACAAAAAATTATATTAAACCTAATATTAAATAATATTCAACTTATATGATAGACTTATTCATGATGATATCTCATAGCCATAAGAATTCTATGAACTTATTAGTATCTTTTCCAACTTTCTTTGTCTACCATTAGGGGGTTGATAGACAAAACATAAATTATTGAGATCCTTAATTTAAACTTTAAGATATTAGAAAGATTATGCACAATTGATATGAAATTCATGGGTTTTTTGTGCACTTAAGCCTTTAATTTTAAAAGTTTTCATCTTTTAGAGACGATTGTATACTATTTTACCTATACAATAGTGTCACTGTAAACAAATTCAAGCTGATATATAACTAAACGGATTCCTGTTAAAAAATGTTACAAAAAAATCACATTAAAAGCCATGCATCTAATTAAGTCCAATCATACATAAGTTTTTTAATATGGATATTTGAGCATAGTCAAGCCTAATTGAGGTAACCCTCCCAAAGTTGTTTTGGACATTCATACGGATTTGCACTTGAGGTCTCATGTTTAAATGGTAAAAGCCTTATCAACGAGGACCAACACCTATTGGTCCAATTATATGTAAGTTTTAATGTAGAAAATAATAACATGTCATTAATACTTTTATGTTATGAATTTCAAAGAAAGAAAACGTAGGAAGAGGAAAAAGTAAAAAGCAATAAGAAATAACTCTTATTCTTTATCTTCACGATATGCCTTATATTTATAGGCATGAATTACAGTATCAAGATATATCAATATCAGAGATTACATAAGATATTAAGGGGATACATAATCGGGAATAATTGGAAATATGAATATCCACATAAGAATATTTATAACACTCCCCCTTGGATGTCCATGACTAAACATATGCCTCATTAAAAAAACTCCAACTAAGAAAAACCCAATGGGATAAAAACCTAGTAGAAGAAAAAAGAGTACACAGTTTATTGATACACTTCCTAATGCTGCCTCATTAAAAACCTTTTTAGAAAAACCCAGTGGGACAAAAACTAGATAAGGGAAAAAGAATGCAGCATGTATCAACTCCCCCTTTTGACTACATTACTCAGTATTTCTGAGTTTGTCAAGTCAAATGTTTGTAGCATAAAATGACTTTGTGAACAAATCTGCTGGATTTTCATTGGAACAATTTTGTGAGATGATAGTTTCAGTTCCTTTTGGAAGGTCATGAGTAAAGGAGACTTTAGTGAAATAAGCTTTACTCTATCGCCCTTTGTACAGTTGTATTAACACATGTAAATAAGTATAATAAGCAGCATCTGAATAAATGGCCATTCATACTTAGATATACCTGAGTATAATAACCTCATAAATACATATGAGATAACGAAGAATATATTTCACTCTATTCTACTGTATTTGTACTGTTGAAGAACTATGTCTTGCTAATAGATTAACAACAAATGATATGCCAGGGCATGTCATATTAGCAAGGTACATTCGTGCCCAAATAGCACTTAAGTAGGGTTCTTTCAGACCAAGTAGTTCTTCATCTTCTTCTTCGCTAATTTCTCAAGGTCTAAAAAGGTTTTTATCAATTTGCAGAGATTTCATAATGATTTGGTTTCATAATGAAAGTGACTTATCTGAGAAAAACTGTTATAGAACATTCATTTTAAAATATCTCTGCAAACAATCATTTGCCTTTTGGAACTCTTTAGGAGTTTCAATGATGTTAATATCATTAACATAGACAACAATGAAGGCAAACTTACACATATTTTCATTAACATGCGCATTGATTGCTTCAAGCCATATAAATACTTATCTAACTGAATTTTGATATTGTTCTCAAGAATTTTCATTTGGTGCTTCTGGCATCTTGAGTCCTTCAGGGACTTTTCTATAAATGTTACTACCAAGTGTGTTATGTGAATGTACAGTTATGATATCTATAAAACCTAAGTCAAGCCTTTTATCTACTGTTGGGTTAATTAAATAACGAAAAGTAATCATATCCACAACTGGTGAATGTATTTCTTCTCAACTTATACAAAATCTTTGTGTAAAGCACTAGGTTATAAGACGTGCCATACATCTTATAACTTCACCTTTTTGATTTATCTTTGATACAAATACCTATTTATATTCAATCGACTTTACATCTGTCGGTGTAAGGACTACAGGTCCTAAAACTTTTTGTTTTTCAATAACAGTAATTTTTACATTGATAGCTTATATCCATATAGCCAATCCTTTCTTTATTGGCACTCAACAATGGATATTGGCTCATGATCCTCATCATTCATTACATCATATGCTATTTTATAAACAATAATGTCATCAATGTTGACTTTGTTTAGATCCCATCGGATTCCATAATTTATTGAGATCTCAATAGTTTCAAATTTGTCAGGTACTTGAGTCTCTTTTGAGACTACAACATTCTCTTCTAGAACAAGTAAATTTTCATGATTAACCTCGACTTTACCATCTATGTTCTTAGCTCCTTTTGTCTTGCGAGGATTTTAATGTTTTAAACCGATGGGTCCTTCACACTTAAGGCATTTAGATTCATTCATAATATATTGTTCTTCTGGGACATTCATTCTTATTGAGCACTTAGCAGCTGGGATATATGACTTTATCATTCACTTTGGGTCAATAAATGCTTCAGGCATTTGGTTAGCTAAATTCTGTGAATGAATTATCTTTTGAATTTTCTGTGCACATCTATGAGGATCAAACAGAGCCAATGATAATTCATTCAAGCTAATCTCATTACCCAACTATTTATTGTCTCCCCCTGATGCTATGAAAAGTAATTTATCAAATAACACTTGGCAAATTATGTCATAAAATTCATAACCAACATATATACACATCCTACTTTAAGGACCCATTTTGGTGTGTTGTCGTGGTTTTACAGGCACATTTAGTACACACTCAAAAGTAGGAAATTTTAGGTTCTTGATAAAAAAACCTTTGCAATGGGGAAAACTTTTGATAATTTGTTGGCTTCATGCGAATTAACAATGCTGCATACAAAATGGCTAGTCCCTAAGCAGAATATAGGAGATTATTCCTCACGTAAAGGGTTGCAACCATTTAATTAATTATTCTGCCAGTCCATCTTGTGTATGAACATAAATTACAAGATGTTTCAACATCAATTTCAAGGGACATGCAATCCTCATTAAGGTTAGTGAAGTAGATTCACTAATACTAACCAAGATGTAGTTTCTTGATCGGATAATCAGGATTATGTATTATTAACCGTATTCATTGAGCAAGGAATCTTGCAAACTCTAGGTTGCAAGAAGATAATAAACGTCGGACTATTTAGTTGATACATCAATTAAAACCATATGGTAATTAAATGGTTCCCTATGTGGGTTTATCATCCCACAATTATCCTGCATCCGTTTTAAAAATGTGATAGGCTCACATTGTATTTAACTTTATGAGAGCCTGATAATATATTTTCCCTTGGAACATGCAGCACATGAGAAATAGTGGTATCTATTTACACTTCAGGATATGTCCACATTTATTCTCAATCATTTCTTGCATCATAATTGAACCGTGATGGTCTAACCGGTCATGCCAAACATTGAATTCATAAACCTTGTCAAGCTTCTGGCTTGTGTTTCTTAACTTCTTATTTGTATTAGTAAACTTCTAGTTTACCTTGTATAGCTTCTAACTTGTGTTATTTAACTTTTGGTTGAATCAGTAAACTTCTGGTTTATCCCATCAAACTGTTAACTTGTGTTACTTAACTTCTAGTTGTATCAGTAAACTTCTAGTTTACTATTTCATGCCAAACATTAAACTAATTTATGTTTATGTATAATACAAGCCAAAAGTCAAAATGGAGGAAACTTTTATAATATATACTTTCTACCAAAGACCGAATTTAAAATGTAAAATCAAGTAGATATAAAAACAATAATAATATAAATGAGGTTAACAACAGAATAATATGCACACACACACACACATATGTTGTAATGTTGTGATTATAACTATAATCAAATGAATATAGCTTATATCTGTACTGTATGGTAGGAAGACACATTACATAGCTTATGGCTATATTGTAATGTAGGAAAAACATATAGCATCTGGTCAAACTATATTAAAATATGAGATTAAGGTTGTATCACTTATGGTCATATAACTTATGTTTCCATTTGGTATCCATTACTAC
>QFDD01011254.1:0-10531 GCA_006871305.1 Vachellia collinsii
AAAAGAATATCTTCTATCCAATCTTATCTAATTCAAATTATAAATTTTCACATAAAAGAAATAAACTAAAGATAATAAGCAACTTAAGCCCAAAATGTGATTATTTAGACCCAAATGAGTCATTCTATGTATAACCCATGGTTTAAACTCTTTAATTTGAAGCCTCCAAGCTCAAAATATGATCTACATGTCCATTTTCAGTCCAAATCACATTAATGACGTCCTTGAAGTCTTATTTCTCATTTATTGATCCAAATGCCATATGTTTTGTTAAAATCTCTTCCACAAGCCCATTCAATACTTCCTTAATTCTCTTGGCCCTTGCTTTTATGATTAGTCTATTTGAAATTTTCAAATGCTTGTTTAAATTTGACGAATCAGCTTGCTGGATCACATCAGCCCCCTCCAACGTAGAGAAATAATCATCATAATCACTGAATGTAGCTAACATGTAACCATTGCCCATCACAGATAAATCAACGGATCCAGTCTTACCGCACATTAACTGCACTTCTTTCCTCAATTGCATGAATCCAATAGTTCCTCCTTGTAGCTTAATGATTAGGGTCCTTTGCCAGCTTCTCTCAAGCCTAATGATTAGGGTCCTTTGCCAGCTTCTCTCAAGCCTACGACATGCTGAGGGATACCCCATGGCTCAACCTCAATAACCCCTCCTAACACAGGTAATGGCATCTCGGCGATGCGAACGTCTGACTCACCTATCGGCATGGGTTCTCATGCAGGTCATGATGGCCCTACTGGGGGTCCTAGGCACAGAGGCACTACTGGGGCACGAAACCTAGGGAGTCTGTTTGATGAACTATGCATCCAGCGGAGGAGACCAGAGATGGCTCCGATGGTCCACTGGTTGCCGATGGCGGCAACCCTGTGACAACACCCCTAGTATGGCTAAAGAAGCTGTAGGAACTGGAAGCTCTTGTGGAGCGGATCCTTAGAGTCCCAGTGTAGCTAAAGAAGAGCCAACCTAGGAGTTTCGCTGACTCTCCCTTCGCTGATGAGATTGCCCTGATCGACATGCCGAAGAAGTTCACGCTTCCGCATATCCGCCTCTATGATGGGACGACGGATCCAGAAGAGCACATGGCGCATTATAGCCAACGCATGCACACCGTCGCTATCCCAAGGGAGTTGAGGGAAGCATGCATGTGCAAGGGTTTTGGTTCGAGTCTCTCCGGGCCGGCAATGGAGTGGTTCAGCTCTCTGCTTTCCCAATCCATCGCCTCCTTTGCTGACCTCAACGACGCGTTTGTCCAGCAATTCTCCAGCAGCCAAAAGTTGTGAAAGCAACCTAACGATCTGTACAAGATCATCCAACATCGCGGAGAGACGCTCCAAGACTATCTGGGACGGTTTAACCGGGAAAAGGTTCACATCACCAATTGCGATGTGATAACATCAGTCTCGGCCTTCAGGAAGGGTCTGCTACTGGATTCTGACTTATACAAGGAGTTGACTAAATACACATGCAGCACGATGGAGGACGTCCTAACCCAAGCCTGGGCCCAGATCAAGTGGGAGGAAGATGAGGTCAATGACCGACGCCACCACACTGGCCAGGAGGAATCTACCAATCATCTCAGCCGAAACCTCCGGCGGCCCAGCAAGGGGTGGAGAGCAGAGCCTTACCCCAGCAACGCCTCAGAAAAACCGGGTTCGGACAAACAGGAGGTGTCGAGGGACAAGACGCGGCCACCCAAACTTGAAGAACACAACTTTGCAGTATCCCCAGCAGAGCTCGTGCAGGCCCTCGCCAACATGGGGGATAGTGTCAAATAGCCCCCCAAGACCAAGAAGCCCGCAGATCAGCGTGACAAATCTAAGTGGTGTGACTTTCACAGCGACCACGGGCACTGGACAACTGATTGCATAGCCCTGTGACTGGAAGTAGCAGAACAACTTAAGAGGGGTCGCTTGACCCATCTCCTACAGAAAGGTAATCGGGAAAAGAAAGATACCACGAAGGTCTAGCCAATTCCCGAGGAGCCCCCGCGTAATGCAAGGATGGTCAACACTATCGCTGGAGGCTCCGAAATAAGTGGATACACTTACTCCGTTGCTAAAAGACACACCCGAGCATTGGCTAACGTCCAAATAGTGGACCAAACGCGTACTTCAACCGGCGACGAAACGATCACCTTCTCAAAGGAAGAGATCTCACAGGTGGTCTACCCTCACGATAACGCCCTGGTCATCTCGTTATACCTTGGGAACTTCGACATTAAGCGTGTGCTGGTGGATCCTAGGAGCTCTGTTAACATCATCTACATGCACGTAGTTAAGGAAATGGGGGTGGAATCCTAGGTTATCAGGGCCCCCTCGGTCTTGGTCTTCGGCAACGAGGCCCTCGACAGGACGGTGGGAGAGATCACCCTCCTCACCTTCGCAGTTGGCTTGAATCTCCCCATCAAGTACTAGGTTATGGATTGCCCGTCAGCATATAATGCCCTCTTAGGGTGACCGTGGATCCATCAGATGAGGGCAGTCCCATCAACCCTCCATCAAGTTATAAAATTCCACATGCCATGGGGGATACGACACATCGAAGGGGACCAGAAGATCTCGCGAGAGTGCTACCAGGCCTCTCTGAAGACACCTAAGAGTGCAGCTGCATAGCAACTACAGCAGCCGTTGGTCGTAGATGACAAAGATGCCCCTATTGAGGAGGAGTTGGAGATCGTCGCCTTGCACGATGAACGTTCTGACTGCACCGTCCTATTGGGATCGGGCCTGTCCTTGGCCTAGCGAGGTAAACTCCTGACTTTCCTTGTCGAGAATGCTGACTGCTTTGCTTGGTCCCATGCAGATATGATAGGGATAGACCTAGCTGTCACCACACATAGGTTGAACGTGGACCCTAACCACAAGTCTGTTAAGCAGAAATGATGAAAGTTTGCTCCTGAGAGGAATAGAGTCATCAACGAGGAGATTCAGAAACTGCTCGACATAGGGTCCGTCCGTGAGGTGCAGTACCCCGACTGGCCGGCCAACATCGTCATCGTACCTAAGAAGAACAGTAAACACAGGGTATGCATTGACTTCACCGATCTAAACAAGGCATGCCCGAAGGACCCTTTCTCGCTTCCTCACATTGATTCGTTAGTTGACGCCACCTCTGGCCACGAACTCCTGACCTTCATGGATGCCTTTTCTGGGTACAATCAAATTTTGATGCATCCAGAAGATTAGGAGAAAACGGCATTCATAACAGAGCACGGCGTCTATTGTTATAAAATGATGCCCTTTGGTTTAAAGAACGCAGGCGCCACTTACCAACTACTGGTGAACCGCATGTTCGCGGACCACTTGGGCAAGACAATGGAAGTGTACATAGACGACATACTCGTCAAATCCCTCCGAGCTGAAGACCATGTGAGTCATCTCAGCTAGGCCTTCTCCTTACTCAGGCGATACAACATAAAGCTCAATCTGGAGAAGTGCTCCTTTGGCGTCGCATCTGGGAGATTTCTGGGATACTTGGTCTCCCAGCGGGGGATTGAAGCCCACCTAATGCAGATCGCCGCAATTCTGAACATACCATCTCCGACCAGCGTAAAAGATGTCCAGCGGCTGACAGGCGTATAGCAGCCCTCAACAGGTTCATCTCGCAATCATCCGAGAAGTGTCATCTGTTCTTTGACGTCTTAAGAAAAAATAAAACCTTTGAATTGAGCGAAGAGTGTGAGACTTCTCTCCAGGTACTGAAGCAATATCTCACTAACCCTCCATTACTGAGCAAACCTTCCCCTGGGGAGACCTTATTCCTGTACCTGTCAGCGTCTTCTAGAGCTGTCAGCGCCGTTCTTGTGAGGTTAGATCAAGGGAAACGGCGGCTAGTGTATTACACAAGCAAGACTCTGCTAGATGCTGAGACACGGTATTCACAACTCGAGAAGCTGGTCCTCTCCCTGGTAACCGCATCTCGGAAGCTGAGGCCATATTTCCAATGCCATCCCGTCACAGTCATTTCATCCTACCCACTGCGTAGCATCCTCCACAAACTGGACCTCTCTGGTAGGCTGGTCAAGTGGTATGTCGAACTCAGCGAATTCAACATCACCTACCACCCACGAACTGCCGTTAAGTCGCAGGCCCTAGCAGACTTTATCGTGGACTTCTTGCCTGATTTACGACCACTAGCAGACAAAGAAGTGTCGGCCATAGAGGGAGGGATAGACCAAGGCAAATGGACTCTACACGTCGACGGAGCCTCCAACGTCAAAGGGACAGGACTAGGGATCATGATGTCATCCCCGAATGGACTGGTCCTACGACAGTCAATCCACTGCGAATTCAAAGCAACCAATAACGAGGCAGAGTACGAGGCCTTTATCACAGGACTGCAGCTGGCTCGGGAAGTTGGTGCCACCAAATTGGAGATTAGAAGTGATTCCCAGCTGGTCGCACGACAGATCGACGGCACATATCAGACTAGGGATGCAAGGATGCAGGCTTACCGCAGCCTAGCAAGTGACTTATTGTCCCACTTTCAAGAGTTTCGAGTCACTCAGGTTAACCGCGAAGAAAATCAAGAAGCGGACGCACTAGCAAGCCTCGGATCATTCATCGTCACCAGTGAGGTAGAATTAGTCCCCATCGTACACTTGCAGTTCCCGGCAATTCAACATAAGGTTGACAGGTCCTACTCAAACAGCTTGAGATGGGACTGGCGGGTCCCCCTACTCAAGTACTTACAAGAAGGGTTGGTCCCCGACGACAGAAATGAAGCTCGACGGATCAAAGTACGTGCAGCCAGGTTCTACGTCGTGGGCAACCTCTTATACAAACGGTCAAATTCAGGGCCGCTCCTTAGGTGCGTTGGTCCCCAAAGAAGCTAAGTTTGTCCTTAGAGAGATCCATGAAGGAGAGTGTGGGGACCACGCTGGTGGACGAAGCCTCTCGCGAAAAGTACTCAGGTTTGGGTACTTCTGGCCAACGTTGCAGAAGGATGCCCATGACACAGCCAAATTGTGCAACAAGTGTCAACGCTTCAGCAACGTCACCCATCAGCCCCCAGAGCTGCTCCATGCAACCGCACCAGCTTGGCCTTTCTTGAAGTAGGGGATGGACATTGTGGGGAAACTTCCCATGGCCCCTGGCAAGGCGGTCTTCATGCTGGTGGTGACGGACTAGTTCACGAAGTGGGTCGAAGCAGAAGCCTACGCCCAGATACAAGAATTGGAAGTCATCAAGTTCTTTTGGAAAAACATCATTTACAGGTTCGGCCTCCCCAAAGAGATTGTTTGTAACAACGGGTCCCAATTCATTGGCAGACGATTTCGTGACTTCTGCCACAACTGGGGAATAACTTTGCATTTTTCTACACCGAGGAATCCTCAATCGAATGGGCAAGTAGAATCCAGCAACAAGATTATGGTTGCCTCGCTCAAGAAGTGGCTCGACAAAGCCAAAGGAAGGTGGGTCGAGGAGCTCCCCTCTGTACTATGGACCTACTGCACGATGTCCCGCACGGCGATAGGCGAAACTCCATTTTCCCTTGTCTAAGGATCCAAAGTTGTGATCCCCATTGAAGTAGGACTCCCGTCACTTCGATATGCTTGGATAGACCGTGAGTCCAACGATCAAGCTCTTCATGATCAGTTGGACCTCCTTGATGAAAGACGAGAGCAGGCGATGATTACCATGGCTCAGCATCAGCAAAAGGTCGCACGGTACTACAACAAGAACGTACGTGCCAGACAATTTAAGGTGGGCGACTGGGTGCTCAGAAAAACTTTCCAAAATACTCAAAACCCACGTGATGGTAAACTGGGTCCGACGTACGAAGGCCCATACCAGATAACTGGAGTCGTCAGCCAAGGAGCCTACCAGTTGAGTGACAGACAGGGGTAACCTGTTCCTAGGAGTTGGAACGCCATCCACCTGAAAAGTTCCCTTTCCTTGGCGGCCACACTCCGTTGGTGGAGGTCCCTCTCCCCTTCCGCTTTGGTCAAACACTCACCCATCTCGACGAGCTCTTGGCCAAGGACGGCGACGCTGAGCAAGCCCTGGCATGAAGCCAATGAACATAAACAAAGTAAGTCAGCAAGTTAATGCGGGAAGGAAAACACCAAGGACATCAAAGATATAAACTACCTATGATAGCCTGGCAAAGGTGTCCTCTACGGCCTGATCACGGCCCCCGGCTAGCATCGTTTGCCGGTCAGCCTCAAACGGCTAGAGACGCACCATTGGGATTGCACCGGACTCATCCGTGAGGATGGGCAGCCTGGAAGGACCAGCGGTGCCCGAGGGCACAATTGCACCCTCGTCTTCGACTCTTCTCCTCTTCTGGGGCCCAGCCACTTCCTCCCTTGCCCTCATGGGCGACCGTCCCTGCAGGGGAAGCACAAGGAGGAGAGACACGGGTTGGCGACACAGGAGTTGAAGTTGACAAGTCTATGACGCCTGCGGAAGAGGGGGCGACGGCACTAGTAGAGGGGATTGTCGCCTTAGACCTTGTCTCCACGGGGCGAAGATGGGCCTTGATTTCCCTAGAACTCAGGGCCTGCATCAGCCTTCCTTTAGAAGGTGGGGCCTTGGTCTTTATGTCCATGCGCACTGTCAAAGGAAAAATCCACGTAGTCATCAGACACCAATCGCTCTCAAGGATGGTGATTACAGGCAGTGGAAGCTTACCATGGGGGGAGTTAGCGAGTTTCAAGAGGAGGCGGAAGACCTTGTGTCCCTTCATGGCCCCCATAACGGCCCGGAGGCTCTCCTCATTGGCCCCTCTTAGACTGTCCTTACTGGGGGAGGCTGCAAGGACAACAAAACATTCTCATCAGTGCTCTATTCGAGAAAAAAGCATAAAGTGCACGTGCAAACACCTACCCTCAAAGTTCCAAGAGGAGCGGACGGGGCACCGGCGGCAACTACTTGACGGGACTCCACAAAGACCCATCGTTCGAACCAACCCCTATCGTTGATCTGCTCGCCGGTGATTAATGGAGACGACCTAGGGCGAGGGGTCAGAGTAAAGAAACCGTCTTTCTTCTTGGCCAAGTAATAGGCCGCGAGGAGATCGGCGACAGTGAACTCCTGATCCTTCCTCAGGCTGGTGAAGGCTTCCAGGGACATGACGATACGCCAAACATTGGGCATGAGTTGGGCAGGGGCCACGTCAGCGTACCTGTACAAGTCGACGATCAGAGAGGGCAGGGGCACGCACACCCCATACAGAAAAACTTCTATGAACATGCACGTCCACCCCTGGACGGGCGTGCTCACAGATTCCTCGGCACGAGGAGCCCTCGCCTCAATCGAACAAAGGGAGGGGTAGTTACTGCGCAGACATTGAAACTCTACCTCCGAGAGGCAAGACTGGGAGGAGGCAGGACGGACGACAGTACTACTCACACGAGTGCGATGAACCAGAGTATGGACTTCTTCTTCACCCCTGACTCTCGGTCAAGAGACGACATCAGGGAACTGTCCTCCGCAGAACTCTCCTGGAGGGGAACAGACCCAATGGAAGCGTCAGAATCAACGGGAGTGCCGGACATGATGATTGGCTGCGCAGGAGAGGCAAAAACGGCAGGAAAGGTGAAAATGGCGAGAAAGGCGAAAGCTAGAACAAGAAGCAGGATAATAGAGAGATAGAAGAGAAACGAATGCCAAAAGACAACTTATGGGAGACTAAAGGTTGGGAACCACAAGAAACGTCCTCGCGTCTGGGGAAGCCGCGCCTCATCATTACACCCTAGAAAGTCATGCCAGTTTGAATCGTCACCCACACCTGCTCAAAGCCGAACGACATCGCACTTCATACTCTTCCTGTCCACGTGCCGTGAACACGAAGAGTGGGGGATTATTGTATACCCAAAAAAATTACTTTGGGCTCAGCCAGCCTAACTTGCTCATGACGGCCCAATTGCTAGCGACAGTCCAGGACACGGTCCAACAACTGTCCTTACGACCAAGACTTGCCAGGAGCCTTGCGCCTACGACCAGCGTCAGCGACCGTCCACCCAACGACACCAACGTCTGTTTTTGGTCCACGCCTCAACGGATGTAGGACCAGACCGTTATGATCCACAGATTTAGCACCAACGTAACCAGAATTCCAGGAGTAACGCCGTAACCGCTCAACGACTAGCAGACTATGGGTTAATCTATTTATTTTTGCTAATCTGTAAGGGAAATGGGGACTCTCCCTGGGACTCGAGCTTGCTTTCTAGTCTCTTCTTTTTCTGATTCCTTCTCCTACACCGGTCCGCTGTAATCCATCTTTGATCATCAATAAAACGTCTATCGGCTAAGCCATTTCTTGGGCTTCATCTTCATCCTTACGTCGGAGACTGCACTGTAATCCTGAACCCATGCTGTCGGGTCCCCCAACCCTCTTCCGAAAGTGTTTCATCCGAAATTCGCACAAACACATGAGGGATGAAATTATACAAAAAAAGATTAGATGCCGGTACATCTAATAAATAAGATCATAATTATATTTACCACTTTACTATTTTTTTTATTTATGTGAACTTCTTTTGTGACATTTTGTATAACATGGAATGTGAAACATAAATTTAACAAGATTATAATATTCAATTTTTGAGTTCAGAGTAAAAGAAAATTAGGCCCTAATTAAATTGAGTGGAATGAAAAAAAATATTATGTAAAACGTGAAATATTTATACTTATTTGTATTATTAATTTTGTTTGTATGAATATTATATACCTTTGTTCATGTAAAGAATATAAATCAATAATATTGTTTTTTTATTTTAGATACTCAAATTTTCAACTGTCTATACTTTAACTACATAATGACAATGTTCAAAAAATTGGACCGGTTACTCAACCGGTTAAAGAAGTGATTTAAGGATTAATGATTGGTTAAAGTGGAGTTAAATCGATTATGATTAAAATAATATATATTTAAACTGTAATTTACGATTAATGATGTAAGTATATATTATTGGATTAAAGAAGAATTTTGATAATAGATGGGCAATTTTTGAATGCACCGTTCTTTACTCTTCATGGTTAGTAACAAATTGGATAATGCTTGCATTCAAAAAACAATTCATTCAACCCAGTATTTCAAAACCTGCTCAATAGATAAAGATATTTGTTGGTATTGTTTACCTCTATTTCAATTTCTTTCAATAGCCTTAGTTTTTTTTTTCAGCATTAATGTATTTTTTTTTTCTTTTTGTTCTTTTGCTTAGAGCTTTCATTTTTTCATATAACATTTTGTCCTTTTATCCAAAATAAAACTATTTTTATTTAATCCCCCAAAAAACAAAAATGGAAGAAGAATACAAATAAGCATCTTCCTCTAAAGCTGTATCTCAATTTAATCTGTATGGTTCGAAAGCCTATAAATAAAAATCATAACTCAACAATGTATTTTATTTCAACAATTGATTAAGCCTTCTCCCACACACCAATGCATCATACATGTTTGTTTGTGTGTGAAAGCCATACTTCAAACTCATGATCCATGACGGGCCAAAAAAAAAAAAAAAAAAACTCATGATCCATGAAGAAAATATATTAAATTTTTGTGCTCAGTGTACCATTTCATTGTTCATTAAAACAGAAAATTAGATGAACTTTCTAAATTAAAATGTGCAAAAAAACAGACTAAATGTCTAATAACAACAACAATAAACCCTATTCTACTAGGTGGAATCAGTTATATAGATCCAACGTTGCTATTGATTTCTAACAACATAAATTAAATCAGTATGGCAGAGCGACAAAAATTGGTATGGGCAATAGTCAATAGCTAAAACTGGAAGCCGAACTAAGGAACCTTGAAGCATTCATCAGCATTCTAGAAATACTGTTATTGCATTGGATGTTATAAATCATAGAAATAGCAGGGCACACACAAGTACATAAAAGTTGCCCAATAACTTTTGTTGACATAAGAACAGTTACCACTGAAATTGGAATGTCAAATACAAGGCACTAGAGAAGAACAGAGATCAAAAGAGCCAGTCAGTCAGCAATCAGAGACTTAATCACTTCCATCCAGAAAAGGGTAGTCAGTATATCCAACAACTGGATCAGAAATATAAAATGTGTCTCTGTTGTACTTGTTGAGAGGAGCATCAAGCTCAAATCTCTTGGGCAAATCTGGATTGGATAGGAACCAGCGACCATAAGCGACAAGATCTGCCCGGTTCTCAGCCACTGCATTGTTGCCATCTTTGCGGTCATAGCCTCCAGCAACGATGAACGTGCCTTTGAAGGCCTTTCTCATCGGCACAAGACTATGAGGAACCTCAATTTTTTCTCCAAGAGTCTTCATCCTTGGCTCTATCATGTGGCAATACAGAATACGATATTTGTTCAGAGCATTTGCCATGTATAGGCCGAGTTCTTGAGGATTGGAGTCTCCAGCTTCACAATAATTTGCAAAAGGTGATAATCTCATTCCAACTCTTTCTGGTCCTATCTCATTTGAAACAGCTTCAACAACTTCCAAGGGAAATCGACAACGGTTCTCTAGTGATCCGCCATATTTATCAGTTCGATCATTAACTTCATCCTTCATAAA
>QFDD01011255.1:0-10625 GCA_006871305.1 Vachellia collinsii
TTTTATGTTTGTCTTTGATTTTAGATTGTTTTCTCTTGACATTGTATAATTCTTTGTTCTGTGGGTGATTAGGTGACAAATTTGTGAAAGTTAAATGGAAGCCAAGTTTTTTCGTTTTCTCAAGATTGTGGGTGTTGGATACAAAGCCAGAGCCGAATCTCAAGGTCGTCTCTTGTATCTCAAACTGGGATACAGTCACGAGGTTGAATTGACGGTACCTCCCGCAGTTCGGGTTTTCTGTTTTAAAAACAATGTTGTTTGCTGCACTGGAATAGACAAGCAAAGGGTGCACCAATTTGCTGCTACTGTACGTAGTTGTAAGCCACCTGAAGTCTACAAAGGCAAAGGTATATTGTACATTGATGAAGTTATCAAGAAGAAGCAAGGAAAGAAGTCTAAATGATCAAATGCATGTTTCAAGGCAATCCATGGCTTGATGTACAATTGCTTAGTCTGCAAAAACTGGCTCCTACAAACCAGGGAAGAAAAAAACTGTTTCAGCTTTGATTAGGAATTGGAAACCATTTTGGCTTTGTCATGTTTCAAGAGGCATTGATCATCCTCTAGAGCTTTCATATAGGCTAATAACTTCCATTTCTTTCTTCATATCTTGGCTTTGATTAATGGCTTATCATTTTTCAGGGAGGAACCCTCTTTTGGTGCTCAAATAATAATAGGTGTACTTCAGTCAATAGTTTATTTCAAGGTTTTAGACTTGGTTGAACATATTTAGACAGGAGGAGTATAACATCTCGATAAAACTATTAGACGGTGGACTCAATTATATAATGTTTAAGTTTTTTCATATTTTTTTAAAAAAATGTAATGTACATGTTATAAACTCTAAAAGTAGACAAAAATTGATATAGGTAAATGACAACATTACACAAATAATGGTTTCAAAAATAGAGTAGATAAACACCATCAAAATTCAAAATAGTTTTTGACACTTAAAACCATGGTTTTGTATCAATCACACAAATATTTTTAAATCTTCAGAATAGCTTTTAACTTTTAAAACTATGATTTGGAGGTTTGAAAATTATGATTTATCATAAACTATTTTTTTATGGTTTTTTATAAATTATTTTTTAAAATCACTTTTTCACTAGAACCTATTCTTCAAAGCTAATCCAAACACATAGTAGTCTTCAATATTCTTCTCTCTTGGAAATTATTTACATGCTACACATAGGTAACATGCAACTCAATTTTTTTTCTTTGGCTGGGTAAGAACCTTGGGAATGAAATGGCTGAAGGTTCTATATTTGTGTGACAATAGTTGAGGAAATATTGTATTCATCAAGAAAAATACTTACATATTCCTAGAGTGCCAAATCATTTATGTTCTGCCCTTGAAAATATTCTAAGTGTCTCTATTATGGATTTCATATCATATAAATTTATCTTAATTATTATGAAAAAAGAGAAATAATTTAAAAAAATTTATAGAATATAAAATCCACAATAGATGACACTTGGAATATTTTCATTGTAGGGCATGTATGACATGATACTCCGAGAGTATGCAAGTATTTATCATTCATCAAATCCTTTAATGTGATTTGTGGGCAAATATATATTTCCTTCTTTCAAATTTTGCATTGAGAAATTGGGGCTTGTTCGGTATGTGGAATTGATTTCGATGGATATAGAGATGCAAATAACGCTTAAAGGTATGTTTGACATATCTTAGAAATGAGATATAATTTTATTTAATAAAATAATTCACAATTTTGATATTATGAAACAACCCTTCACCGTCACTAGATCTCTCCTTCCTCTTGTTCAACTAAACCTCTTCTTCGTCATGTCTCCTTCCTGCCCTCTAATGAGACTTCTCGTTCTGACGAAGCATCTTCTTTCTTTCCTTCTTTGTCATCCTAACCTCTTCTCAAATAGATCTATAATTGCCATCTCTCTTTGAAAAAGTCTGCGACACATTGTCAATCCTTAGATGTTGCCATTGTGAGCTTCAATCGTTGGCATTGCATCCTAACCATCGTTGGAGATGTTGCTATCATGGGTGAAGCAAGTTGTCAGACATGGTGTGCATGGTAGTTTTTAGTGGTGTGCATGGTAGTTTTTAGATCTACCGATCACAGAAGATGGTAGGGGATCGAAGGAGGTGAGATGCCAAAAAGTACAATGCTAAAGATCATATGGAGGTTGTTTTTATGTCCTATTCTTGTTAGTGATGGTTTAGGCCTGCGGTGGGTGCCTGCGGTGGGTTGGGGTTCAGGTTGGCGTCACCAATGGTTGGTAGTTGCAGTTGATGTTGCTGGTAGTTTGAGGTGAAGGAGATGAATAGGAAGGGCAAAATTAGAATTCTATAGAATTTTTTACTATTCCATTGGTTATCTCATGGGAGCTAATTCCATGACCTCCTTTTTTTTTTTGCCAAACAAACTTCATCATGGAAATGAATTCCATTTCCATATTCATCCACCACAATTACAGTGTACCAAATGGGGGAATTAATTATTTATGCTAGAGAGAATGCTATTATTTTCCATCTTCATGGACATTTTTGTGATGTGAACGCCTTTTAACATAATTCAGAAGTCATATGATATTAATTTAGAGAATACTTTTCATACTATATTTTATTGATATCAAGGCACTTATAATGAATATGTTTAAAAAACTTTGCAAACTGTCAAAACTAATATCATATAAGTTATATTATAAATATGGTTAAGGTACAAAAATTTCCATTGACTATAGAGAAATGTGCAACTGGCACAAAAAAACTATCGTTGGGTTCAAAAATGTCTATGTACTATTTAAAATGGATCAAAAATGTCAAGGCCATAATGCCCGTTAAATTTTGAAACGTAGGGCCCACTATTTTGTCCACATTTGCATTAAAGCCTATCCATATCTGCATTAAAGCCTATTTTGACCATTAGTACACGGCAGGTGAGAACAATTTATGGCTTCCCTTCCACAAAAGAAACCCATCTGAATTCATTCAAAAAAAAACCTATCTAACCCAAGGGAAATTGGAGTAGCATTAGAACGAGAAGGGCAAGCGAGGAGAGGAGATGGCGTTGTCGTCTTCCTTAACATCAAAAAGCAGAAGGAAGGTCACTTTAATAAGGCAGTCGAATATGAGGACGTTTATGAAGGTCATGTACATTACTGCCATCACAAGTTGGTGGCTCCCTGGTGGACTTCATGGACAGACTGGAACCCAGGGAGAAGGTTCTATGGGTGCCGGAAATACTACCAGGTAATAATGTTGGTTTTTGGATGATGTGAGGGTGTAGATGTTGATCGATAATGATTGTTGTTGACATGATGAGGGATGTGGCTATTTTTCTTGGCATAATTGTGTGTTTAAAGAGAGGGCAAGCATGGTGATTAAGGAGCTGCTTGATCACATTGACAAATTGTACGATAAGAATTAGCAATTGTGAAGAGGACATGGTGGCCGATAGGAGTGTGAATAGGTTGATTCATTGCATAGTCAACTCAGGAAGTTGAAGCGCAGGTGTGAGATGCAAGCAATTGAAGAAAGGAAATGGGAAATGAAATTTAAAATTACATTCATTAGTTTACTAGTAACATGGGTTTGGTTGCTTTATGTGTATTTAGGAGATTAGTATGTGATGTTAGGTGAAATGAAGTTGCCTTGTTTTTGCAACAATAAAATGTGGAAATTGTATAGGAAGTTGCCATGAATGTACAGTCATGGAATGAATTTTTGTTGCCCTGTTTTTGAAATGAAGTTGACCTTTTTTGCTTGAATTCATTTGGTTGCTTACAACTTAACTATTGCAAAACTCAATAAAGCTAGAAATAGAAACATATATGTCAACAACAATAAAGTTCCCACCATATATTTGATCTTAATAATAGGATTCAAAATACAAAGTTTGTGATGAGACTGAAAATGTAAATAGAAACAAACATGATAAATAGAAACAATGTAATAATGCATACAATACTCACATTGTAGACAGTCCTTCCAGTATCTTCATCTATATTGATTCCCACACCACACTTAACTCTAAAATCGTATGAATACTTTTTCCTTACTTTTAGTTTTAGCAACCGTTGTGTGGATTCAGATGTAGGGGGTGGATGTATTGTTTGAGATGTATAGGGTGACTGTATGGATGGAGATGCAATGGAAGGGTGTGTGGATGGAGATGTAGTGAGTGGTTGTGATGCACTTGCAAAGGCAATTGGTTGCTTACTCTTCTTACGTATATGTCTTTGTTTGCTAGATGAGGGGCTCTAAATCAAGAAACAAGTTAGAACATAATGACATGTAATTGGTAGAAAATATCACAACGTCCATAATGACTTGCCTCTTTACATGTGCCTCAATTATGACCATCTTTCTTGCAGAATGTGTATTAAAGAATGATCCCTTGTCTGCTTAGTTTCTGAGCAGTTGCAGCTCCACTTTTTGCCCTCTTCTACATAGCACCTTTGCTTTTCCTTTGTTGAAATTCTTCTGTTTTGACCCTTTTCTTTCTCGATCTTCCAAGTAAGCTACAAATGGGTGGGGGTTGCATTAGGAGATATTTATCTGTCTGCCAGAACTGTTTGCCTCTAACAAGCTGTAACTTAGTCCGATAGCTAGTAAGATATGTGACTTTATCATAAAAATGAGAAATTTTGGTGATGTGATCAATTTTTGCACGGTACATGGCACATATTGCATGTTGGCATGGGATTTCAGTTAAATTCCATGCTCTGCAAGTGCACATTTCACTATTTAAGTACACCATGTGTCGGTCTGGTATCTATTAGCCGCCCCCCATTGAAAATGACTCAACAATTGCAGTATCTATTACCTCAAATAATTCCATACATCTTAGGCTATAATTACATTTTTAGGTTTATACATTGCTTTCACTATCTGCCCATTTGGCCATCATCTTCATTCTTATCCCATCAATCATTCCAACTATTGGAAGGAACCTATACTCATCTATCTACGAGTTCAAACTCTAACTAACATTGTTATCCACATACCAAGACTTGCATCTAGATGTGAAATAAGCTCTTACCCATGTTTTTGGGTTGTATGAGACTATTGCCTTAGCTGCTGGTTTACTCAGTTTATTTAAAGCCTTGAGATTGTTTAAGAATTGTTCTTCAAACAAACTCTACGCATAAAGGAAAAAAATTCTTTTTCAACTTATTTCCTCTCTATCTTTTACTCCAGTTCACATATATATGCCTTGCAAACAATCTGTGCTATGCATATGGGAGAATCTCACTCATAGCATTCAGTAACCTCTATTAAAATGGAAGATAATGATTAAGATCAAGTGCACCTAAAGTAACCACCAAAAACATAGATTCAGCCAGGTCTGACCCAGTTTAGTTTTGGAGTTAAAAATGCCAACTCGAGCACTAGACTGGGTCGACCAAATCGGGTTAGTGGTACGGGTCAGACTAGACTTCAGACTAACCTATAAAACCAACCAGTCTAGTCTGACCCGATTTTTATATATATTTATAAATATTTTTTTATAATTTTTTGTTTTAAAATAATCTTTTTTCCTTCTAATTTTTTAAACATTATTTTATTTTATCACTCCCTCCTTGTCAGAACATCACTCCCTCGTTGTCAGACTACTACTCCCTTCCTTCAATGAATATATCTTCTCTCACATCTCACTTTGACCTTCTCTCTTTCTAAGGTTGCCCCAACCATTCCCTCCTCTTCCATTTCCAATCAACTCTACTTCATCGTTTTTCCAACTTCCTGGTCCTCTTCCTCCCTTTTCTATTTACAGCACCTTCAATCTTCCTCCTTGCCTTTTGATTTGCCTTGCGTTGGTGTAATCATCATAGTCATCATTTTATGCTACTTCTTCATCCCTCAACTTCTATTTGCACAAATCTGACAATGACCTTCATCCTAGCACGCTGAACCTTGCTTCTCCTTTCTTCTGAAATTTTTTTTAATGACTATATGGACCAATCTCCAACCCAAGGGACCAAACCCGGTCCAGTCCACTATCGGGTTTGTATTAGACCGAACAAGACTTCAGTTAACAAAGTTTAGCTCGAGGTGATTTCAGACCAGACCTTAGGTTGATGCTGAACCCAGTCTTTGAGCAGCCCTTGGTTGAAGCATATAGCACAAATGGGTAGCCTTTAAACACACAACTTTTATCAATTTCCTATCACTTTTGGCAACTCTCAGTTTAACCCCTTTCATGATTGCATACATGTTTACAGCCCTTTTCAATTCCTCCTTATCCACAAACATCATGCCTACCATGAAAAAAGGCCTTCCATCAGAGCCCAATAAGTTACCACCCCCTCTAGCTTCTTCTAACGGCCCATCATAATACTTGGGGCCCAACTCATTATCATCATCAACATGGTCACTTCAATCATCAAATGCCACTTCAAAATTTGATTCAACACTCTCCTCCATATCGGAGCTCCCACTTTCACCCATATAGCTTTCATCTTTACTATTAGAACCATCCTGCATATCACAACCATCCTCACCAAACCAAGCTACATCAACTGTGTTTCCACCCCCACCCTTATTTGACACTACTACTTTCCCCTTATCCAACCACATTTAATCTATATATACTGTGTTTTCATGTGCATCTATTTGTATGTTATCATTAACAATGTCATCAAATCCCTGACCATCATCTCTATTTATATCTTTTTAAGTTCCATTTCATCAATAACATCTTGTTCAATTTGCACAATGTTATAACCCCATTTTTCAGTCACACCTACAGCAGAGGAGAATGCAAAAGGGAACATAGGTGGCTGCATATAAAAGGGGACATGAGCTTTATATGATTCCATTTGACTTATTCATTTCCTTATATTTTGGAAACAAGGTTATTTTATAGAGTCATCCATATGCTTTAGGTTGGTCTGTTGTACTATGTATTTTGGGGGTTGTGTCTTGTATGTTTTGAGGCTATTTAAGCCGTGACATTCAGTAGGGGGAGGCATGTCATTTTTGTGAGTGAATTAAGGTTAGGAGGGCACTGGTTTACTCAAGTCAGATCCTAAGCTATGAGATTTATTTCACAGATTATAGCTTCTCTTTTGGAGTGGCTAAGGGCTGAGGCTTTTGAGGTGGAGAGAGCCAATCCTCTTGAAAGATTGGTAGGGATGGAGGAAGGTGGTATTTCTTCATCATATTGTGTGTTGCAGTTATTAGTGTGAGTAAACTGTTGTCAGTTGGTTGTGTCTGTGTTTTGTAGTTTTATTCATTGTGATGTGTTGTAAATGTTCCCTTTATAACAGTGTAGTAGTGTGTTGTATATGAATATATTGTGTTTTTAAGCTTTTATTCCTATCTATAATCAAGGATCACAACACACAACCCCTTTGTCCCTTTCATTTTCCCTTAGCCCACCCATCGTCCTAATACTATTTGCAATACTGTTATGCTCCTCACGCAAGCTTTTCTTCACATTTTTCCAATTAATTATTGTCAAAGAAAAAATTTCTCTTACCTTCTTCTTATTTAGAATCTCCTCCATATTTCGATCTTCATTCATAGCATTATCCTCACCATTTGATGCCATTGAATTTGAAACAAACACAAAACAATACTAAATTGAGGGTTCTGATGGCATTTCACTGCACCCACTACATTATAATACTTCATGGGTCCCATTCGATGCTTACTTAGTTTCATCTTGTCTCTTCTTTTTCTCAACTGTAACCATAGCAAATGAATCTCAGCACATGCGTTTCTGTCCTCAATGATCTTTCCCTCTCGCTCACCTTTTGACTTCTTAAACGCAAAACCTTAGGCTCACTTTCTCTCTTTTCTCCCACAATCGCTAAGTCCTCCAAATTTCTTTCCCTCCCTCTACTGTTTCTCCTTCCCTCAGTTACTTTAATTTTTTTTTTTTTTTTCAATTTTAGACAGGATCATAAGCATTTGTTTGTCACGTGTCCTACTACTTCCATAAGCTCATCCTTTAACTACCATGTATGACTTATTTCCAACACCACATAAGCGTTCACCTCATTGTCTTTGGTCAAAATTTAGTAAGCTAATAGTCAACATACATACAAATGACGACTCTGACATTTTGGACCCATTTTAAATAGTACATAGGTATTTGTAAACTCAACGATAGTTTTTAGTGTTAGCTGCACATTTCGCTATAGTCAATTGACATATTTGCACTTTGACCGTAATAAATAAATATGGTATGGTTATGCTTTCATTCTATTATGTATTACCCACTTTTTTCTTTCGAGTGGTCTTTGTGACCAATTTAGTATCTTCATAAAGAAATTACCCTTTTTTATGGCAAAAAAATAAATAAAGAAATTACATTTCTATTGCGCAAAATAAATTAAAAATATTTCATATTTATTATATTTTATTATATAAATTCCTTAATATAAATGTTGTATATACGTTTATTTTTAATTTCTAATTCAAATTATATTAATTCAGAGAAATTTTTCTAATATAATATATATTGATACAAAGACATGTATAACGGATTGTACCCAAAAAAAAAAAAGACATGTATAACGGAAATATTTTAAATACCTCACATATTACCAAAACTAATGTCTAATGCCATAAAATTATAATATAAATAAATAGAAAATATTTATCTTCCATTTCTTGATTTTCTCTCTCAGAATGTTTTTCTTTCATGTTATGTTTCACGTTTATTTTTATTCCATTCTCGTTTATGAAGCGCAATTAGCCAACTACTATTAATTAAATTTTGATCGTTGGGGCAAAAAAAAAAATTAAAATTTAATCCTCCGGTCTCTTTGTCATGAGTACCATTTTTGTCTGGGTTCAGTTTCACAGTCTGGCTCGCCAGTCGCCACTGTGGCAAGCTGCAAACCCTATGACTGGCAAATTTTTGACCTTTTGTGGGTTAAAGTGAAACCCAGAAAAGAATCTCCATCTTTGCCGGTCTCTGCACGGGATTCTCATATCGTTTGCTCTCATACCCAACCCAAACCCGCTAGAGCTTGCATGCTTCCAATTTGTTGAAGGTGAAGCTCTCTCTGTTACTCGCATTTTACCCAAATTGCAATTGAAATATCTCCTTTTCCTTTGGAGTTATCTGATTCTCTTGAGCGCCTCCTTTTTTATGCTTATATTATTAATGCATGTCCAATTTTTGCTTTCTTTTGGTTATTTGTTACTTTTTTGCCTCTAATCTGTAGTGTTTTTCCTTCTTAAGCATATGCGAATCTTCAGTTTTTCTGCTTCCCTTGTGTGATGGTGTGGATTTAGGTTACCACGCTTTGCTCACTGCTCGCCAGAACCAATGACTGGGATTAAAAACCTGTAGAGAAACATTATTCAAATTACATCTCATATTGATGTATAGACTATCATAGATGGGCTTTAATAATTCAAAAAGTCAACGATGATTGATTATTCAGTTATTTATTTTTAAGCAAAAGAAATTGTTCGAACATAACTTGTTAAAGGAAGAGATCATCTGCCTGTTCCTTATTTACACTCTGGTAAAGATTACATGTTCCTTTTAGCTAGTTTATAATTTATTAAACTTTTACTGTCTTTGGTTAGAGATATGGACCCATGTGAAGGCGTTTTCTAATTCCTAATGGATCAAAAGTATTGGATGACCTTTGATACCATTATAGTGAAGCAATTATAATTCATGATGAAATGTCTGATCACATTGATTACTTTACTTGGGCTCAATGTGTAAGTTATATCTATGAAGTAATAATCAGTATACCATTAATGTTTGTCTTCAGGTGCCATACCATCAAAGCCTAAGAGGAACTGGGATGGATCACAGCTCAGATGAAGATACTGACATTAGTGAATCTGAAATAAACGAGTATGAAGAAAAATCTTATGAAAAACTTAAAAACGGGAGTCTCCTTGTGAAAAACTCAGATGAAACTTTCAATTGTCCCTACTGTAAGAAGAGAAAGCGAAGTTACTTGTGCAAGGACCTCCTTCAACATGCTTCTGGGGTGGGTCAGAGCAGTTCACGAAAGAGAAGTGCTAGGGAAAAGGCTAATCATTTGGCTTTAGCAAAATATTTGGAAAATGATCTAATGACTGTGGATGGTCCATCCAAACCTGTAGATGTTCAATCCGAACTTGCAGATGAGGGCAAACCTCTTGTCAACCAAGATGAGCAATTTGTGTGGCCTTGGATTGGAATTGTAGTTAATATTCCCACTCAACGAGCAGAAGATGGACGTTGTGTGGGGGCAAGTGGATCCAAGCTACGGGATGATTACAGAGCCAAGGGTTTTAACCCTGTAAGAGTCAACCCTCTGTGGAATTTTCGAGGTCATTCCGGAACTGCCCTTGTAGAATTCAATAAAAGCTGGCCCGGCTTAGATAATGCATTGGCATTTGAGAGATATTATGAATCAGATCATCATGGGAAAAAGGATTGGTATGCTGAAACTGAGCAGAAGTCTGGTCTTTATGCATGGGTTGCTCGTGTTGATGACTACAAATTGAACAACATTATTGGGGAAACTTTGCGAAAAATGGGGGATGTCAAAACCATACCTGAACTTATGGAAGAAGAAGCGCGAAAGCAGGACAAACTTGTGTCAAACTTAACCAACATTATTGAGATCAAGAACAAGCATTTAAAGGAGATGGAAGTTAGATGCAGTGAGAC
>QFDD01011256.1:0-11341 GCA_006871305.1 Vachellia collinsii
GACCGAACCAGGATAAATCTCTGTGTGCTTATCTTTCTTTCATCTTCACTAATTTCTAATGATTCCATTCTTACTCTATCCAATATCATTATCTATGTTTTATCAACTTATGATTTGGATAGTTTGTTTAATCAAGGTTTGAAAAGAAAAGTTTTGAAACACCCAATTCACCCCCCCTCTTGGGTGTCGGCCATTCTAACACTTTGAGCCTGATCCGTTCGATGGCTGGGATGGGTCGTCTGCGGCAGGTTCCAGGGGAGGAGTGAGGACGACGGACGCTGGTACTCAGGGGAGTCGCCGGCCCAAAGAGGAGCGATAGGAGGAGCATCGACGCCGGGAATGTCTGAGGCCAGGGGGCCTGACACCTAGAATTTCCTTCCCCCTGCGTAGGGCATCTTTTTGGCCGTGTGTGGCCATTTTCTAGAATTTGCGGCCCGTAATGGGCATGGATATTATGGGGTCCATTATGGCCCCGTGAAAAAAGTTTCTGTCAATGTATATGTCAAGCCATCGGGCCTGATTAGGCTTTGTTCGTTTGCCACTGGCATAAGTTTGCTTAGCCAAACGTTGGCTTGCAGTCGTTATTAAGACCTTGTGACTTTTGTTTTGTCGTCGAGACAATAGATAGTCAATCCGTTGTAAGTTTGGCTCACGCGGCCATCAAGGCCTCAAGGCCTCAAGGAAATTAACTGAATAATACACAATTTATAGAGTGGGATCAAGGACCCAGTTTGTACAATCGTGGCGTCGTAGCCGGTTACAAGGAAGGGCATTGACGTCACAGTCTGATCCCTAAGTACGCAGATGGCGTAGAAGCCTAAGTTACATAAGTTATCTAGAAGGCCTGTATGATTAGGCTTGTATGACTGAAGGGGAGTAAGGGTCCCCGTGCACGAGCGAACGAAAAGTAGGGATAGCATCCGTCGCTAAACAGGAGTAAAGTAGAGTGGC
Source organism: Vachellia collinsii (assembly GCA_006871305.1). Lineage (NCBI taxonomy): Eukaryota > Viridiplantae > Streptophyta > Magnoliopsida > Fabales > Fabaceae > Vachellia > Vachellia collinsii. The sequence goes on from QFDD01011256.1 coordinate 952, forward strand.
CTTCGTTCCTGTGAGTACGTCAAAGTTAGGGTCAAGTTAGGCCATGATGACTAGTCGTTAGCCAGAAGGGATGGCGTTCGAGCCGTAGCAAGGCTATGTAACGTAGACCCGACCTTATCGTGGGCAGGAGGAGGAAAAAAGGCTCGCCAGCTAGTGTGACCGGTGGAGTCTCTGTCTGGAGATGAAGCTAATGGAGATGTGAGCTGCGCCTGGCCGTTATCAGTCCTGAGCTACTGCGTCGGACGGTCAAATGGGTCGTCGTTCGCTGAGGTCTGCCGGTAGGACGAGTGGCAACCGTTTAGCTTGTTCAATGCTTTTGATATGCAAGGTTAGTTCAAAAAGGGCAAGCAAAGCATGCTAGAAACAGTGTGATCAGACTAGTTCATAGTGACCCCAACATTATAGCACAGGGCGTCAGTCGTTTATGGGTGTCGCTTTATTGGACGTATGTCATCACTCCAAGGTAACTCAGTAAAAGGGTTATATGCATGTGTTTGAAAAGTTGTAATTAACCATCAAACATGTGTTAGAAGTAATACCTTTTTAGGTGGATCGCGTTCCAGCTCCTGTGGACTGGCTGTCCCTGTCTGTCACTTAACTGGTAGGCTCCTTGGCCGACGACCCCAGTTATCTGGTATTGGCCTTCATAGGTCGGACCCAGTTTACCGTCGCGTGGGTTTTGAGTGTTTTGGAAAGTTTTTCTAAGCACCCAATCTCCCACCTTGAATTGTCTGGTATGTACGTTCTTGTTGTAGTACCGTGCGACCTTCTACTGGTGGAGAGCCATAGTAATCATTGCCTGCTCCTGTCTCTCATATAGGAGGTCCAGTTGGTCGCGAAGGGCTTGATCTTTGGACTCACGGTCTGTCCAAGCATATCGGAGTGACGGGAGTCCCACTTCAATAGGGATCATGACTTCAGATCCGTAGAGGAGGGAGAATGGGGTTTCGCCTGTTGCCGTGCGAGACGTAGTATGGTAGGCCCATAGCATAGAAGGGAGCTCCTCGACCCATCTCCCTTTGGCCTTGTCTAGCTGTTTTTTGAGTGAGGCGACCAAAATCTTGTTGCTAGATTCGACCTGTCCATTGGATTGGGGGTTTCTTGGTGTCGAGAAATGCAGAATTATTCCCCAATTGTGACAGAAGTCACGAAATCATCAGCCAATGAACTGGGACCCGTTGTCGCAGACAATATCTTTTGGGAGGCCGAACCTGCAAATGATGTTTTTCCAAACAAACTCGATGACCTCCAGCTCTTGTATATGGGCGTAGGCCTCTACTTCGACCCATTTCGTGAAATAGTCGGTCACAACCAACATGAAGACCACCTTGCCAGGGGCCATCGGAAGCTTCCCAACGATGTCCATCCCCCACTTCATGAAAGGCCACGCTGGTGCAATTGCATGGAGCAGCTCTGGGGGTTGATAGGTGACATTGCTGAAGTGTTGACACCTGTCGCACCGTTTGGCCGCGTCATGGGCGTCCTTCTGCAACGTTGACCAGAAGTACCCAGATCTGAGTACCTTTCGAGCAAGGTTTCATCCTTTAGAGTGATCACCACATTCTCTTTCGTGGATTACCCTGAGGACGAATTTGGCTTCTTGGGGGCCGACTCACTTGAGGAGTGACCCTGCATACGACCGTTTATATAACAGATTATCCACGAAGCAGAACCTGGCCGTAGGTACTTTGATCCTTCGAGCTTCATTTCGGTCGTCGGGAACTATCCCTTCCAGCAAGTACTTGAGCAAAGGACTCCGCCAGTCCCATGTCAAGCTATTTGAGTAGGACCTATCTGTCATCCGCTGGATAGCTGGGAACTGCAAGTGTATGATGGGGACTGATTCTACTTCGTTGGTGGTGACGGACAACTCGAGGTCTGCTAGTGCGTTCGCCTCTTGGTTTTCCTCACGGTTAATCTGAGTAACTCGAAATTCTTCAAAGTTGGACAATAGGTCACCGGCCAGGCCGTGGTAGGCTTGCATCCTTGTGTCTCTAGTCTGATACATGCCATCGATCTGACGCGTGACCAATTGGGAATCGTTCCTGATCTCCAGCTTGGTGGCACCGACCTCCCGAGCCAGCTGTAGTCCTGCAATGAAGGCCTCATACTCTGCCTCGTTATTTGTGGCATTGAATTTGCAGTGGACTGACTGTCGGAGGACCAATCCACTCAGGGATGTCAGCATAATCCCCAGTCCTGTTCCTTTGATGTTGGAAGCCCCGTCAACGTGTAGTGTCCATTCGCCCAGGTCTGACCCTCCGTCTATGGCCGATGCCTCTTTGTCCGCCAGTGGTCGTAAGTCAAACAAGAAGTTCATGATAAAGTCTACTAGAGCCTGCGACTTGATGGTGGTCCGTGGGTGGTAAGTGATGTCGAATTCGTTGAGCTCGACAGACCACTTAACCAGTCTGCCAGAGAGGTCTGGTTTGTAGAGGATGCTTCGCAAAGCATAGGATGAGATGACGGTGATGGGGTGGCATTGGAAGTATGGTTTCAGCTTCCGAGATGCGGACACTAGGGAGATGTGGTTTGTGAATACCACGTCTCAGCGTCCAGTAGGGTCTTGCTGGTGTAATACACTGGTCGCTGCTTTCCCTAATCATCCCTCACCAGAACGGCGTCGACAGCTCTGCATGACGCTGACAGGTACAGGAATAGGGTCTCCCCAGGGGAAGGTTTACTCAACAGTGGAGGGTTGGTGAGGTATTGCTTCAACCCCTGTACGGCTGTCTCGCATTCCTCGCTCCATTCAAAGGTTTTTTTCTTCCTTAAGGCATCGAAGAACAGGTGGCATTTCTCGGACAACCGCGAGATGAATCTGTTGAGGGCTGCTATTCGCCCTGTCAACTGTTGGACGTCCTTAACGCAGGTCAGTGAGGGGATGTCCACAATCACGGCGATTTACGTTGAGTGTGTTTCAATCCCCTGCTGTGAGACTAAGTACCCCAAGAATCTCCCAGATGCAACGCCGAAGGAGCATTTCTCCGGGTTGAGCTTCATGTTGTACTGCTTGAGCAGGGAGAAGGCCTGACTGAGGTGCGTCACATGGTCATTGGCTTGGAGGGATTTGATAAGCATGTCGTCGATATAGACTTCTATCGTCTTGCCCAGGTGGTCCACGAACATGCTGTTCACCAGTCGTTGATACGTGGCACTTGTATTCTTTAGACCGAAGGGCATCACTTTATAACAATAGACGCCACACTCTGTTATGAAGGCCGTCTTCTCCTGATCTTTCGGATGCATCAGAATTTGGTTGTATCCAGAAAAGGCATCCATGAAGGTCAGGAGCTCATGGCCAGAGGTGGCGTCGACCAGAGAATCGATATGAGGAAGAGGGAAAAGGTCATTCGGGCATGCCTTGTTCAGGTTGGTGAAGTCAATGCATACCCGATGTTTACCGTTCTTTTTAGGCACAACGATGATGTTGGCCAGCCAGTCGGGGTACTGAACTTCGCAGACGGACCCTATGTTGAGCAGCTTCTGGATCTCCTCATTGATGATTCTGTTCTTCTCTAGGGCAAACCTTCACCACTTTTGCTTGACGGGTTTGTGTTTGGGGTCAATGTTCAGCCTGTGTGTCATGATGGCAGGGTCTATCCATGTCATGTCTGCATGAGACCAGGCAAAACAGTCAGTATTTTCAGAAAGAAAAGCTAAGAGTTTACCTCGCAGGGCTGGGGACATGCCAGATCCTAGTCGGACGGTGCAGTCAGGATGTTCGTCATCCAGGGCGACGATCTCCAACTTCTCCTCAGTGGGTGAGTCTTTGCCGTCCACGACCATCGGCTACTGTGGTTGCTATACAGCTATGCTTTTAGGTGTCTTCAGATAGGCCTGGTAGCACTCTCGCGAGGTCTTCTGGTCTCCTTCGATCTGTCGTATCCCCCACGGTGTGTGGAACTTTATGACCTGATGGAGGGTCGATGGGACTGCCCTCATCTGGTGAATCCACGGACGCCCCAAGAGGGCATTATACACCGACGGGCAGTCCATAACCTGGTACTTGATGGGGAGATTCAGACTAACTGTGAAGGTCAGGAGAGTGATCTCCCCCACCGTCCTGTCGGGGGCCCCATTGCCAAAGACCAGGACCAAGGGGGCCCTGATAATCTGTGATTCCACCCCCATTTCCTTAACTGCGTTCATGTAGATGATGTTAATGGAGCTCCTAGGGTCCACAAGCACAAGTTTGATGTCAAAGTTCCCAAGGTATAATGAGATGACCAGAGCATCATCGTGGGGGTAGACCACTCGAGAGCATCATCTGTCTTGTTGCTGTTTGGACATTTACTAAGGCTCGAGTGTGTCTCTTAGCAGCGGAATAAGTGTACCCCCTTATTTCCGAGCCTCCAGCGATAGTATTGACTGTTCCCGCGTTACGCGGGGGCTCTTCAGGAGTTAGCTAGGCCCCTGTGGAATTCTTCTTCTCTCGACTGCCTTTTTGCAGGAGATGAGTGAGACGTCCCCTCTTAAGCTGTTCCGCTACTTCCAGTCGTAAGGCTATGCAATCGACTGTACGGTGTCCATGGTTGCCGTGGAAGTCGCACCATTTGGACTTATCACGTTGGTCAGCTGGTTTCTTGATCTTGGGGGGCCACTTGACACTATCCCCCATGTCAGCGAGGGCCTGCACGAGTTCTGCTAGGGACATAGCGAAGTTGTGTTTCTCAAGCTTTGGTGGCCGTGTCTTGTCACTCGACGCTGCCTGTTTGTCCGAACCTCATCTCTCTGCTGCATTGCTAGCTCTCCATACCTTGCTATACCATCAGGGGTTCTGGCTAGGACGGTCGCTGGGTTCCTCCTGGCTGGCGAGGTGGAGTCGGTCGTTGACCTCATCTTCCTCCCACTTGATCTGAGCCCAGGCTCGAGCTAGGATGTCTTCCATCGTACTGCACGTGTATTTGGTAAGCTCCTTGTATAAGTCAGAATCTGGTAGCAAGCCTTTCCTGAAGGCAGAGATTGCTGTCGTCACATCACAATTGGTGATGTGAACTTTCTCCCGATTAAAGCGTCCCAGATAGTCTCGGAGCGTCTCCCCCCGACGCTGGATGATCTTATACAGATCGTTAGGTTGCTTTCGTATTTTGCGGCTGCTAGAGAACTACTAGATGAACACGTCGTTGAGGTCAGCAAAGGAGGCGATGGACTGGGAAGGCAAAGAGGTGAACCACACCATCGCGGGTCCGGAGAGACTCGAACCGAAGCCCTTGCACTTGTAGGCTTCTCTCAGCTCCATCGAGATAGGAACGGTGTGCATGTGTTGCCTGTAGTGTGCCATATGCTCGTCCAGATCGGTCGTCCCATCATAAAGACGGATGTGGGGTAGTGTGAATTTCTTCGGCATATCGATCAGGGCAATCTCGTCGGTGAAGGGTGAGTCAGCGAAGCTCCCGGGTTGACTCTTTCTTATCGTTATAGGGACCCCGAGGATCCGCTCTACAAGAGCCTCTAGTTCCTGTAGCTTCTTCAGCCATATTGGGGGTGTTGTCACAGGGGTTGCTGTTTGTGCGAATTTCGGATGAAACGCTTTCGGAAGAGGTTTCGAGGGCCCGACAGCACGGGTTCAGGATTATAGTGTAGTTTCCGACGTAAGGATGAAGAAGAAGTCCAAAAAATGACTTTGGGCTCAGCCAGCCCAAATTGCTCATGACGGCCCAATTGCCAGCGACAGTCCACGCGACCGAGACTCGTCAGGAGCCTAACGCCTACGACCAGCGTCAACGACCGTCCAACCAACGACGCCAACGTTCATCCTTGGTCCAAGCCTCCACGGATGTAAAACTAGACAGTTACGACTCACAAATTTAGCACCAATGCAACCGAGATTCCAGGAGTAACGCCGTAACCGCTCAACGGCTAGCAAACTACGGGTTAATCTATTTATTTTTGCTAATCTGTAACGGAAGAAAGGGGGCACTCCCTCATACTCCAGCTTGCTTTATAGTCTCTTCTCTTTCTGATTCCTTCTTCTACATCGAACCGCTGTAAACCATCTTTGATTATCAATAAAACGACTTTCGGCTAAGCCATTTTTTGGACTTCTTCTTCATCCTTACGTCGGAAACTGCACTATAATCCTGAACCCGTGCTGTCGGGTCCCCGAACCCTCTTCCGAAAGCATTTCATCCGAAATTCGCACAAACAGTTGCCATCGTCGGCAACCGGTGGACCATCGAATCCATCTCTGGTCTCTTCCACCGGCTACATGGTGGCATCGAACAAACTCTCAAGGTTCCGCCCTCGAGCCGTGCTGCCACACCTAGGACCCCCAGCAGGGTCGTCGTGTCCTGCAAGAGAACCCATGCCAATAGGTGAGTCAGAGATTCGCATTGCTGAGATTCCATTACCTGTGTTAAGGGAAGTCGTTGAGGTTGAGCCGTGGGGCATCCCCCGGTGTCGGTCACAGTGAGTTGTCTGCGAACTGTGTGGTTGAGGTTGCCCTGCGGTGGCTTGGGCTTGAGTTATCGCGGTGAAGGTGGTGACTTGCTCCCTCAAAGCTGTATTCTCGCCTTCCAAGCGTTGCAGCAGCTCTTGCTGCTTAGCATGCATCTCTTCCTGCACAGTGACTTTCCTTGCTTGGTCCTCAATTTGGGCTGACTGCTTCTTCACCATCTCAATCAACTCAGCCAGGGTCGAACCAGTTGCTTGCGTAGGGCGGTCAGCAGGAGTGGGCGTCTTTCCTGTCATGGTTAGGACTAACAGTAAAATGTAGATGGTAAAAGAGGAGTAGTGATCCTTGATGTCAGATACCATATTGTGAACTGCGGAGGTACTGTTGGGTCCCCATGGTCGGCGCCAAAATGTTTGTGCAAATTTCAGGAAAAATGCTTTCGAGGGGGAGTTTGGGGAACCAGTAGTATGAGATAAAGTTTACAATGCAGTCCCTGATGCAAGAATAAGAAAAGAGAAGGAAGAGATGGCGTGGCCAGTAATGTTTATTGATATTCGAAGTCGATTTACAGTGATCGGAGGGAGAAGAGATCAGAAAGAATTCAGAAGGAAAGCAAAGGTGTGCTCAAAAGTCAAATTAGCTGCTCTCTTGTTACAGATTAGCCAAAATAAATAGATCAATTCGTGGTTTGCTAGCTGTTGAGCAATTACGGTATTGCTCCAGGAATCTAGGCTATGTGGGTGCTAAATCTATGGGTCACAATGGTCTAGTCTGACATTCATAGGGTTGTGGACTGAAGATGAACGTTGGCATCATTGGGCAGACAGTCGCTAACGCTGGTCGCAGGCGTAGGGCTCCTGGCAAGTCTTGGTTGTAGAGACTATTACTGGGCCTCGTCCTGGGCTGTCGCGAGCAAGAGGGTCGTCGTAGGTTAATTGGGCTGGCTGAACCCAAAGTCATTTTTTGGGCATACAATAATATTTCGATGGAATGGGTTTATTTCTTACAATATAGAGAATTAAGATTTGAATTTTTATTAAAAGAAGTGCATACATTTAATGTTCGATAATATTTTGACGGAATGGATTAATTTTTTTTACAATGTAAAGAATGAATGTTTGAATTCTTATTAAAAGATATGTCTATATTTAATATCCTATAATAATTCAATGAAATGGATTAATTTCTTACAATGTAAGGAATAAATGTTTAAATTCTTATTGAAAGAGGTACATACATTTAATGTTCGATAATACTTCAAAAATAATTGTCTCCTATAAGATGATAGATATGCCTAGCAAAAAAGGTTAAAATCTACAAACAAACAAAAAAAAACTTTAGAATTTAGGTTTGTGTTAATTGTAATAACGTTTTTTATATTTCAAAGTTTAAATATAACCTTCTTAATGTTTCAATTTTTGACACCAAACCCCTCTCACATTAATTTTGCTTCTAAGTTATTGATAGAAGTGGCCACGTCGGATTAATGAGTTGACACAGGTTAAAAAAAATATAAGTTTGCTATTGAGAGAAATTTAAAGTTTGAAATGTTAAGGCTCATTTGAAACTACTCTAATGTTAAGGGGATTTTGTATGTTATAGCTTGAATTTTTTAATTTATGTCCAATGTCATGTTATTCTCATTGCGACAATTTTAATCACTAACTTAGCACTAAAATTAGCTGTATGGCGTTTAATGTCAAAAAATAAAATGTCAAAGGGATTAGATTTAAACTTTGAAATAAGAAAATTATATCTAGCTAACCTAAAGTTTGAAAGGGTTTTATACATTTTACTATACCAAAAAATTGACAATTTAAAAATTTATAAAGAGTAACTAAAATGAGAATTTTCACATCGTAAATATAAAAGTTTGGATTTTAAATTTTAAAATTTTAGTTTTAAGCAAGATTTTATTTTTTATTAATTGTGATATAAAATCCTTAATTGTAATTTTTTTTTATAATTTAGCTATAAAAATAGACAAATCACACTTCGCTTTTTTTTTTTGGAGAGATTTAATCTCTCATTCTTGTGGGTAAAGTTAAAATGAATGATTAAGACCACTCTATGATTACACCCTTGTTTATTGTTTATAAGACATTGTGTAATTAATAATCAACAAAATGGTGAGTGCTTTTTTCCTTAAAGGGATTTTGAAATTATGTGATTAAATGCACGATCTCTTATGTATGGACAGCTTTCAATATGTCATGATTTCTTTTCTTATTTATGGAGCTTTTATACAACTAGCCGAAAAATATTTATATACTCTCAGAGCACCAATGTCATCCATATTCTAGTCAATAAAAATGTTTTAAGCATTATTTATTGTGGATTTCATATCTCATAAACTTTTTCTAATTATTTCTCTTTTTCCATAATAAATATCTATTATAACAGGTTATGGAAAAAAAAGAAATAATTAAAAAAACTTATGAGATATAAAATCCACAATAGAAAACATATGAAACATTTTCATTAGTTAAAGCATGAATAATATAAAACTTTGAAAGTACGTAGGTGTTTATCACAATTAGCTACAAAACAAAGTTATTGACGAAAGGAGAGTATCAATAGCAACAAAAGATGCATATAAATGAGTTCAATACCATAATTCCCTTCATTTGCGTATATTAAGTCCAATTATGCTTTATTTATACTTCTCACATCAAGTTAATTTTGGCGTGCACTGAATAATTTAGAGAATTACAACAAAATCTCAAAGAAGATATCATACTAAATTCTTTAATATAAAAATCAATTAACTTTTTGTTTTTAAAAAATTAAAGAAATTAAATACATTATTTTAAAGTATTTATAGTTATTATTTTTCCTTTAAACTAATTTGTCTTATTTATAAAATGATATATAATCTAATTATACATATAGATAAATATTTTCAAGCCACTTATTTATCTTCTTTAATCTTCTTAAAAAAGTCAACCAATCTTTATATTAATGAACAAAAGCAGTATTTAATTAACCGAAAATCAAATAACAACTGAGGAGTGTAGAATAATAAGTTCCAAATCAAGAAATGATAATAACTTATACTCTTCATGTATCATTGAAATTTTTTGGTAATTAAATCAATTTCTTAAAATCTCATGATGATTCCGCTAATATTTTAGAATATTCATAAACGTTTTTTTCCCCTTTTGAACATAGATCTCAACCTTATGCTTAATTAATTAAATCAGATCTTCCAAACTGCAATTTTTTTTTCCTCCTAAAAAATGACATTTGCCAATGAAGGAGGATTGCAAAATTATAAGGGAATAGACGTGAAATAAAGTTTAATTAAAAAATCATTGTTACATATTTACTTGATTACCTTTTATTTTGCTTCAGAATATTCCAAATATTCGAACATACTTTTCAACGACAACAAAGATTTTTATATGGAAAATGACAACATTATGAATGATCTTGTGGCTGGTAAAATTATCAAATTGACTATATTGCCCCCAACAACACCCTTTTTGGCCACCAACTCAACTCGTATGATATGAGAAAGAAATGTCAAAATTCCGCAAACATCATTAATTCATCATATCTCCTTATGACACGATGTAAACCATTCATCTCCTAACTTATATTTACATTTACGGAAAAATATTTCAATATTATATTATTAATGTTGACCATGCATCAAAATATATACTACCTTTCAAATTTTAAGATAAGAGCTGGTTATTTTTTTTAAATGAATAAAACTAAATATATTACTTTAAAATATTTATATTTATTATCTTTTTCTAAATTAATTAAGACTTTTATGTCAAAGGTCTTTGCCCTAACCCGTTTATAAATAAGATTAGGCTAAGGCCTATTTAAAAGCCGTGACATGTAAACATGTTTGGCTTTTTTTTTTTTTAAAAGCTTATCATGTCTAATTGTAAATAGGTTTGTTTTACACATTAAAAATTAAAATTATATTTATTCTATATATAAATTTATGTTATAAACATGTTTGGCTTTTTTTTTTTT
>QFDD01011257.1:0-10550 GCA_006871305.1 Vachellia collinsii
GGTTGTGTGGAAGAGATGTGGTTGATTTGTGCCCATCGGCTCTCTCACTCTTGGCCCAGAGATGGAGTTGAGTGTCTTGGGCGGACACCTTCCTGTTACGGTATATTTGGTGGTGACATGGAAGGGGGCAGTGATCTTGATGTGACTAGCTAACCTTTGGCCGGGTATACTAGCACTGATAGGCTGTACCAGTCCTGAGGAAATAAGGAGGAGCAGGATGGCGAGTAGGGACGGTTTCAACTATTGAAAATATTTGTATTATTTTATTAATGAAATTTTAATATGACTGTTGATAAACCTGCTTCTCTGACTTACATTCCTTTCTTGTATATTTAATAAATTGATTATGGTTACGGGGACTTAATGTCTCACCCCGTGGAATTAATATTTTTCAGGCGAGACCTCGTATCGGAATAGTGGTTCAGGAAAGCAAGCAGAGGCATAAGCGTTAGTAGCCTTGTATGCCTCTGGAACTTTTGGAAATTATAATGTTTGTATTTTGCCATAATAGGAACATCATATTATACCATCTTATTTTGAATGTTTATCTTGGTAACTTTTACAATGTGGAAAGTGAAGACTAGTGGGCTGGGTTTTAACCCTCATGTTAATTGTGCCCTTGGTCTTATGTGTGGAATTTGTGATATAAAGTTTTTGAAAAAAAAAAAAAAATTGCCTATAATCATGGTTATTTATTTAATAACAGTTAATTGAGTTAAAAGCCTTGTTTAGTAGAAATGAGATGTCACACTTATTAAGGAGAATATGCTTACTTTTACTCGTACATTCTCCTTTTAAACTTGCTCTCTTGTGCTTTTTTGTCACATCTTTGCTTACTCTTCTCTCTCTTCACAAACAATACCCTCATATTTTGGGTATTTTATCTTAATTTCTCATATTCTTTCTTCTTTTAAGCATATTTGCTCATAAAAGTTCCATTGCATTCTGGTTGTTGTCATGGTATTCTATTACACCATGCATGCTTGCTTAACCTTTTTTGCCTTTAGCTTGACTTGAAATCTTATCTTCTTAAGCCTTTCTTTACACTATTTCTAGGCTTCTTTCTTACTTTCACATGGTCTTTCTTTTTCTTTTGGGCTTTCATTAGCCCCTTTTCTTTACTTTAGGGCTTTGTGTCTTAATACTGATAAGTGGATTCATATGACATTTAGGGTTCTTTCTATTTCTCTCACACTCCTATCTCATACTTAGCTAGCCTGATTGTGAGTTTAGGACTTATAGCTCTACATTTTACTTACTATTTTGTTCCTCTATTGCTAAATGGAATGAGCTTATCCTAATTAACAGCTGGACTATTTGAAGAATAGTCAAGGGTACTCTCTCTGTATTAGTTAACCAATCTTTGGAGTTCTCTATATCTTGAACCCATCCTTAGTCATTATCTTCCCAACACTATACGTTTACTCTTATGGCTCAATAACTTTCTTCTATGTCTACTGCGACCATGAGATCTAACTACGATCTCACTAAACCTCTCCTTTAGATCTACTGTGATCATGAGGTCTACTGTTCTCTTTGAGCCATCTTAGGTCTACTGCAGCCTTTCAGAATCTACTGTGATTCTGTTGTACAGCATTAGGAACTCTGGGAAACTCTAAACTAAAGGATTGCGTTATAAAATCAATCACCTCCACTTTGTTGGTAACAATACTGATAATTCCCCAAGACTAATCATAGCTGCCAGCATTGCCCTCTTAGGCCTCACTCATTCCTCCTTGTCACACTAGGATCATCTCTTTACATCTCATACCTCTTTACTTGTCCATTTTCCTTAGGCGATCTCACTATTTCTGTCTTTATACTTTGCTAATTCTCTATGCTACTCATTCATCAATATGGTCATTGGGCAAAGTGTCATACTTATGCCACACTTGTCTACCTTTGTTAGGAGTTTCACCTATAAAGATTTTATATGATAATGGGAGTGAGAGAGATCTCATAATACTTCCTCATACCTCTTGAGGGTGCCTTCCTTGTCTAAAGGCTTAGGTTGCCACTATGCCTTTGTACTATGGCATTGAGTCACACCCCAAAATGGCTTGCTTAACTCTTAGCCATTACTCTCTAGTGGGGGAGTCTATTAACTTCGACTCATACCCCTAGGGGAGTCTCTTTAACTCTGAGCTAGTGGCTACATATATTTTCTCATAAGAATTTATCATTTTTATCTCTCTACCCACCTCATTTATTCATTGTGGCATGACATACTTATATCAACTATTGCCATAATATTCATTCAGCTTCTTTTGCAATAGCAGCCATCTAGTAGTATGATAGTGACACTTATCACGCTACTATAAGAGTGACTTGGTACTTACATTGTAGCATAAGAGAATTTCCTTTAAACTTTCTTTAGTATCATACTAGACTCAGGGAATATCTAATCCCAACATTTCGCTGGGCCCCCATTTACTTTATCCTTTCATTGGAGTAAGGTCAACTCTGCTCTGCCTTGCCTTGACTGTTTTCTGTTTATTTTGTGGAGGGCATGTTACGTGAATCAAAGCAACATCAACTCTACCGTCGAGTCTCACTTTCTCTTTTGTTTTGTTTTGTTTTTTTTTTGGAAGATGTGCTTCTTCTATTATAGCAACATCAACTTGGCTTGTTGAGTGTCAACTGTCTTTCCTTCGAAGGATCTGTTTCTCATTCTCTTGGCAATTTACTACATGGCCAAAACATTTCTCATACTGAGTCCACCAATAAATTACTTCTAGGATTTTAGAAAAACTCTTAATACTTACCATAACTCTTCCATCATCCTATTGCCATCGAATCCTCAAGTAAAGATTATTCTTCTGGATTCATTCTTGGCTTGATTATTCTAATATATTTAGGAACCTCATGGACATCATGGGTACACTACTAGCCGCAAACCTTACTGAGTAGCAAATTATCATAGGGAACATATTCCTTTAACTATATCATTTATTGGCATAACAATATTCTTTATCTAGTTTCCTTCATCATCTACTCCAAAGAATTCACTAGGGCTGGCTAACTCTTATTCTTGCTAACCTTTCATATAATTAACCATTTCTCATCAAATAGTTACTCACTTATCTTAATGCGAATAAAAATCATACACAACCTACATAAATCATTCTTCTGTCATATTACCTTGCCTCAATTGTTATCTTTCTCAAGCCACATTCCTTTTACTATACCTTTTGGACTTTCAAACACTGATCTATTTCTTTAGCCAATTCATTCACTATCTTTTCTATGCCCACCTGCTGCATCTTAGGATTTAACAATTTCTGGTTATCGCTATAACATTGTCGAGAGAGAACTTATCATCTTATATTCTTTACATCTTCCTTATGATTGTAGTACCCAATAACTCAAGGGGTTTCATCCTTGTAATATTCTTAGCTCAATTTCTCTCTTTCGTTTTGGGGAAAGGCTTACTTCGCATGCTCTGCTTTTACTGCTTTCTTTTTTGTAGGAAAATTTAGGGAGCACACAATGATTTCCCATTAGAGCATCTGTCCCACCTTATCCCTATCTATCAGGGATTTGATTTTCTTCTTGTCTATCAGGAAGTAGCTCACCTTTTACTAGGGTGATTTATCTTATTTTATCCCTGTCTATCAGGGATTTGCTTTACTACCTATCTTTCAAGAAGTAGCTTGTCTTTTGTTAGGCCAGTATTATTTTGGCATCGAAGGGTCACCACCAAAACCTGGAGAGATACTTCCTTGCTTTTCTCTGGCCTACTTTCTATTGGGCACTTCCTCTTCTCAATATATTGCAACGTACTATGTTCCATTTAGGGAAATCTCTCTCGACTTTTTTAGTCGCTTAGCAGTGGCATTTGGTAATGAGACTTTCATTTCTCTGTTCCATAATTGGCCTAAGTGTTACACATTTCTTTGATTCCTTAGGATGCAAACTAGTCCTAATCTTATTATATATGGCATCTTTAAGTTCTTACTTACTTTATAATTTCTTTGTGCAACATATCACATCTTCATCTATTTCTCATCATTTGTATCTTCATGAAATACTATCTGGCTTTTCTTTCTGTAACTCATGATCACTTAATCATTTTGTATCATGGTTAGCCCAACTTCTGCAATTTGCACATGCAGAGATCCTTTAAATGATGGGGAATTGTGTCTATAAAAGTGGTCAATCTATTGCTGAACATTTTCACATTCAACTGCTGGTACAGTTTTTTGACCAGCTCTTATTAGCCGTTGGACTTGGGGCTGTTAATTATTAAGCAATTTGATGTAGCTGCTAAGGTTGCTGTTGCTATTGCTGAGCAACTAAGGATGCTACTACTGCTGTTATTGAGTAGCTAAGACTGCTGCTATTGTTATTTCTATCATAGCCTGTCTACCTTGCTCTTGGCGATCCCATCTCACCATCAATTCTACAATCATTTTCCTCTTGTTCATTTAGCTTTTGCAAAATTAATTGCATCTAGTCACTCCTTATTCACCTAATTGCTCATTTATCATAATGCCAATTATCCATACACTCAGCATACCTCAACCCTTAATCCATTCCTACTGAGAAGGCACTATGACATATCTGTTCAAACTATCAAGAGTGACCTCATTCTCATCATAATTTATACTTAGCTTGGATTGGCCTTGTCCAGTCGGGGTTTTCTCTCTTGCCAATATACATGGAATCATTGCCCATAAAAAAAAAATTACCGCATTTCTAACTTTCTGGTAATGGGCTCTAGAATATACTTAACTACACTTGGTCCATGATACTTAATATATCTTAGTCTCAAGTAACCAGGTATTAGACGAGGGACTTTTCAGCTAGACCTTCTCACTCCAATCATCATGTAAAATAACTTATCAAATCACTACACTAGAGCCAATTTCGAGGGCACATAATCCCCCAGCCTTCCTCTGGATTCTCTTACCTTCATGGATTGGACACTGCTTAACTTTGACAATTACAGGTCTTAACCAATCCTTACTTTAATAGAAATTTCCTCCCAAAGTAACCACCCTATCTGGAGTCCAAAATCTCTTTCTCTAATTCATTATTGGCTTAGTGTAACTACTATGATGGAATAAACCTTAACTAGCACTTGTCCAGACTTACCAAACTAACTCACCTCTGAACTCAACTTCTTATCCAGAGCACTAAACATTTCATTGTCCATACCATTTAATCAAATCTAATGTAGTTATAACATAACATAAACTTTCAAAAGCACAACAGTTCAGACGATGCCAGAACCATGCTCTGATACCAAGAATGTAACACCCTCCAGTTATGCAATCTATCGCGCATTCAGAAATGTTATGGTTCAGGTGAATCAATAATTAAAACCCATAAATTAAAACTTTCATCTTAATCATTGGGTTACTACACATTTGATATTTTCAGATTTTTGGTCCAACTTTAAAAAATCATAACTAATTCTAGAAAACTCATATTAGGGTGATCTAAAATTATTTTGAAAGCTCTTGTAGTCCTTTACATGAAAAAAAAATATGATCTTGGCCATAAAATATGGCAGTTAATACAGTTTATTGAATTACTAAACCCTCTTTGATTTACTAACACATTTTATGCCTCAACTTCAAAAATTCATAACTTAATCTATAGAGCTTTAATTAACCTCATTTAGGATTTAATGGAAAGCCCCATGTATCTACTTCATCCATAAAAATTATCATGAGCAATAAAGATTATTTAC
This sequence comes from Vachellia collinsii, assembly GCA_006871305.1. NCBI lineage: Eukaryota > Viridiplantae > Streptophyta > Magnoliopsida > Fabales > Fabaceae > Vachellia > Vachellia collinsii. Next base: position 5,699 of record QFDD01011257.1, read on the forward strand.
TCTACTTTAACGAGTCAAACATCAATCATACCTTAGAAACTACTCAATCTGGACAGTCATGATCATGATCTTAAAATCATATTTTCATGGCCATACTTAGACATACAATTACTTATCATTCATCAGTATATATCATATGTACATGCCAAGGCCTCATATTGAATTTACACAACTTGTAAGATTTTATACACATTTAATAACTTGCAGCAAAATAATATATATATATATATACACACACATATATATATATATAAACTTAAGTCCCTGTTTTCGGTTATGTATAGAACCAACAACCCCAATGCACAAAATTCTTCTTTTTCCACTGAACAATACTCCAAACACCAACATAATACTTCAGAACCACCAAATCTCATGTTAATTGATCAGAAATCAAAGAGGAGGAAGGTTACTGTTCGTATGAACAGTAACAACGTTTCTGGTCTTCAAGAACACCGGAAAAACTCCCATACAACACTCAAGTTTGCTCCAAAAGCTTTGATTCGATTCACTTTTAATTTTAACAGTTGAAAAACATCATATGGCTATCTCTAATCTCACAACTTCTAAATATGAAATCTACCCCAAAATGACAGATTAAAAAAAAAACTGAGGGTGGATGAAGATGAGTAGACTCACCTGACCCAGCAGCTCAGCTTACAAGCTCCGATGGCTTCTCCGGTGAGTTCCACGGCGCGCACATGACGCTCTCCCGCCTGCTCGCTCTCTCTCTCTCTACTTTGTTCTTAGACGGGAAGGAAGAAATAAGGGGAATGAAGATGATAATTCCCGTGGCTGTAGTCATCTGTCACATGTATGGCATGTGTGGGGCATAAAATTACAATTTTGCTTTCTCACACTTATCTTTTCTCCTTCCAGTCCTCTTTTTTTGTTTCCAAAATCCAATGATCATTTTATTCTTCCAATAAGTAAACTTCACCCTGAGTTTAACCCCCAATTTGCAAAATAATTGTTCCCATAAATTTTGGGCACTTTATTTATTTTTCTCAAATTTCCTATAAATAAAATTTTACCCAAAAATTTATTTATACTAATCCAAAAGTTTTATAATTGGCTTCTTAAAGTCTAAATTATACTTCATGTCACATTAGTCAATTTTCGGAACGTTACAATGTCCAAATAGAGAGATGAGAAGAGTATTTATAATGCATAGAAAGATGTTTTGAAGTTATACCTTTCGCAATAATGTATCTTCAATTAAAGGTTACAACCATATGGCTTCAATAAGAAGTCACATCAATAATGATTTTTCCATCAAGAGTTACATCTTTATGGTATGTAGGAATACATGACTCTAGAATTATAATCTCATACACATCATTTCAAATATACTCATTATTTTTTAAGGACATAACCCTTCAAATGAACTTGTTATTTTATAATAACATAACCTTTGAAAAATCACATCCTTTCATTTTAAAAATATTCTAATAGATTCTTATAAATTTATAATCAAGTTTTAATGTTTTTGACTGAGCTATATATATATATGATTGTGATACATGACTCTAGAATTATAATCTCATACACAACATTTCAAATATACTCATTATTTTATAAGGACATAACTCTTCAAATGAACTCGTTATTTTATAAGAATATAACTTTTGAAAAATCACATCTTTTCATTTTAAAAATATTCTAATAGATTCTTCTAAATTTATAATCTTAAGGCATGATTTTAAAATTATATATATATGATTGAGGTTTTTTTCATTGTTTTAATTGCTTTTATACGTTGAAATCATGCGTGTCCCAAAAAGAAAATGACAGCAAATTGATGTCTTCAACTACCTGAATCAATCCAAACATTCCAATAGATCAAGTTTAATCTAGCCTAACTCAAGTTAGAACTAGACTTGATCAAACCTTGTATACTCACGGCAGATCAAGGACCGCAAGCCCTCATTACTATAATTGAAAGAACAAAGACACACATGCATGCACCAATTTTCTAAACCAATTGAGAATTGAATGGTCATGCATTCGCGGTTAGCTTTAGCTCTTATTGCGAGCAAAGTTGACCAATTGACTCAATGACTTTGTGTACTTGAGGACAGAATTGACCTATTTTTTCCACATAATTTACCCAATCAAATCACTGACTTGCAAAATATGTTTCTTTTAAATTATAGAATAAAAATTCCTAAAAACCATTCATTACCAAATTAGTAATATAATGTTTGGTAATCATAGTTTATTTTCATTTTAGATTTAGTCTAATTTCAAATAATAGGTTTTGGTCATTCAAAATGTAAAATGGTTCATATTCTTATTAAACTATGGGGATTAGTGATCTAGACTAAAAAAAATTAAGGAACTAAAAACCTACAATTTGAAACTACAGACACAAAAAATAAAATGAGCATAAACTATAAAGATAAAAAATTGTATCAACTCATACCAAATTTTTGTTTATTTCTTTTCAAATTTTGAATTGTCGTGCTATATACTCCGACCAATTAGTGTGCGTCCTGCTGATGGAGGCCAAAGGTCCTGGTTGGCTGAGGCCAATTCTTCTATTTCTTTCTATGTTTTATTTTTTTTGCAAAGGCCATCATGTTTTTCATTCTCTCATTGTTAAAATGAAACTTTGTGTAATGTTAAAGGTAAAAAGTGCATTTTTGTTATATGCATAATAATTTTTTGAATCATACATAGAACACTGTGAAGTTGGGAGGTGAAAAGGAAGAGAGAGAATTTAAAAAAGAAGAAAGGGAAATATCATTTAAGGATCACTATAGTAATTTAATTTCATTCAACCCCCAATAGATTATGAAATTTCAGTCAACCCCAAGAACCAAAATGAAATTAAATTTTGTGGGTTAAAAGACTCCGCTTTGTCATGCAAAAAAGAAGAAGAAGAAAGAAAAACGTAACCATTGCTGGCTGCAAGAAACATAATTTACAACAATAAATAAGAAAATTAACAACTCTTGTTTCCTATAATCTCAACCTAATTTACAACTACAATCAGCAAATTTACAACAATATATAAAGAAATTTACAACAACGCATGAGAAAATTAGCCTCTGATGTGAAATAAGAAAATGGACAATAAGAATTACTAATTTTAGTATATTTTTGTTGCAAATTTCCTTATGTGTTGTTGTGAGTTCTCTTATTATGGTTATAAATTAGGCTAGGAATGTTAGAAATGAGAGTTGTTAATTCCAAGGTTCAAAAAACCGGACCGGACATTGAACCAAGTGAGACAGTGGTTTAAGGGTTGATGGTTCAGACCGGGTTCAAGCTGAAGTTAGACCGGCTATATTAAAATAATATAATTTAATAGATTATATTTTATTTTTAAAAAAATTAATAGATGAAACCTATAATATTATTTTATTTTACCCATGTTTTAAATTTTTAGAGTTTAATTAAATATCAGTGATAAAAAATTGGGATAAAATGAATTAATTTTATCTTATATACTCATGCATAAATTTGTTTAAATAGAAAACAAAAAATTAAAGACTAATTATGTTACCATATTTTTTTAAAAAAATTAATGAACCACGTCATCACACTCTGATTCCCCTTTTTTAATTGTTTCTAGATTTTATTTTTTTATTTTTAGAAAGGAGGCAAACCGGTTGAACCACTGATTCAACCGGTTCAACATCAGTTTGGCCAGTTCACCGTTTTCCGGCTTGAACCGGTCGGTCCGGTCTGGTTTTTTAAACAATGGTTAATTTTCTTATAATTGTTGTAAATTAGTAACTCTCATTTCACATCAAAGACTAATTTTCTTATGAGTTGTTGTAAATTTCAGTATGTATTGTTGTAAATTTACTAATTTTAGTTGTATATTAGGTTGAGAATATAAGAAACAAGAGTTGTTAATTTTCTTAATGTAATTCTAAATGATTTTTCTTGGAGCCAGAGCTCCAACAGCCTACCATCACCTATGCTCAGGTGGCCGGCCACCGAAGCTCAGGTGTCGATGCTAAGAGCTTTAGCGGCGGTTGGCTTTTTGTTTGGGGGGGATCAAGGGCAACAATGTCTGTTCATCCACAAAATTCAATGTCTTTTTGGTCGTTGGGTTTGACTAAAATTTCAGAATCTTTTGGGTTTGACTAAGACTGAATTCCTACAGTGGTCCTTAAATGAAATATTCCAATAAATAAAAAGATAGAAGAATATAGAGAGAGAGAGAGTGTGTGTGTGGGGTGCATGAGAGATCAGAAGAGAGAGCGGTTAAAAAGAAGTATAAGGAGGAGGGAAGAGCGGCCCTCCTTTTCTCCCTTTGGTTGCTATTGGATTCAAATTCAATGGTTAAGATTTAACATTTTATAAAATTACTATTATACTTTTATACATATTTAAAAATATTTTAATAAATTTAATTTATTAAAATTTGATCTACTTTATAATGATAATGTTATGAATATCATTATATGGATGTGTGTGTGTGTATATCATATTATCCCTAATTATCTTTTATATTTCCTTATTATCTCATATAATTATTGATATTGATTTATCATGATATTATAAATTCATACATATAATTATAAGGTATCACATATGTATTATACACCCTTAAGATAAGGATTGAGAGCTCTCCTTTCTATTGCTATCTAATTTCATCTTTCTCTTATCTTCTTTTCAATTTCATAACACGTTATGAATACAAAACCTTAATCAAGGTATGTAGTACTTTCTATCTAATATTTTATATATGCATACTAATATCTTCCTTCTGTGTCTTTCAATCAGGGATAATTTTAGCATCATATGTAATATTCAAATTCTTTTATAACTTTAAATTTTGTTCCAAAGCTTGAATTGGAGATAAAAAAAATTGGTTTATAACAAATTCCAAACGGAG
>QFDD01011258.1:0-10039 GCA_006871305.1 Vachellia collinsii
TTTTTTTTTTATAATAACCTTTAATTTTTCTAACGTGCCAGGTTTGATCCTGGGTTCATTACTCTTTATTGGCAGCTTAAAAACAACTTTTCCTTCATAAACTATTCTCCTCATGTCTACCTTCTGTCTTGGATTAATGTATACATAATTTATTCAATCATATATACATACCCATCTAAGTCATTCAGAGTTATATCAAAATAAAACATTAAACTTCATATTAAACCAAAATATATGTAAAGGGATTCTTCCATCTCCATTCTATGCTTCTCTTGTCACCAATTCCTTGCCCTTTGAGCTACCCGCCTCTGCTGTATTTTTGTTGGAAAGGGGGGTGAGATTTGGGAATCCTCGTAGAAACCACAGTTTATCATATAATTATATATGAAATTCACAATCATGTAAAATAACCACATGTTCATATGGCATATACGACAATAGTGCACATCATGAGGTCCCACCTCAACATCATACGGCAATAATGAGAATTCATCTCAACATCATACGGCAATAATGAGAATTCATCTCAACATCATACGGCAATAATATACGGCACATCACATGGCACATACAATCATGTAGAATTAAATACATAAAAATAGGATAAAAGGGTTTCTACCTGTAGTCCTTTGTTTACCTTTACCTTCCTTAGTATCCCCTTTTCCAGTCCTCCTCGGGGTGCTCAAGCAAATGTCAAATCCTAAGACATACGTATAATATTACATTAATTATACGCTTATCCAGTTTTATTTAGCTCCTCTCTTTTATTTTTTTTTTTTATCTCATCTCTTCCGTCCGTGAGTCATCCACCACCATTATATAATATAATAATATATATTATTATATTATATAATTTATTTAACTATTCACCTTTTTTTTTTTCTCAAAATTCCTTAAAAATAAAATTATTCCCTTAAATAACCTTTGTCCCAAAACTTTATTCATACTTATCCAAAATATTGTATTTGGCTTCCCAAAACATAATTTACAGTTTATATCAAATAAATAAAATTTTGGGATGTTACATCACGTGTGTGAAAAATAAGATTTGATGGATCGTCTCGTGGCTCTTGTAATTGAACGGTCTTTGATAATGTGGAGATGCAAGAGATGGGTGAAGTCAGAAGTGAGTGTGATAATGACGTGATTATGACATCACATCATATGTACGGATCAACTAGGAGACCACAAAAAATCCACAAAGTAATTGGCCGTATTTGGTTCTTTCCTTGAAGAAAAAGTAACATATTTTCATCAATTAGTGCCCAGTCTTGAGGATTAAATGTTTGGATCAGCATATTTTAAGCTATGTTTTACAGAGTTTTAAATAAATATAAGAGAAAGATTTTATTATTTTAAAAAGTTTACTTGAAGTATAAACTAATATGCTTCATTTAATCTTTCATTTTTGCATACTAATGAATGGTAGTTGAAGTCATAAAATTTTTCAACTTAATTAATTGAATCTTATGTTAATGATTAAAATGGTGTATGAATCAAAACATTATAAAATTAAGTAATTTATTTACCTTATTTAATCTTCATCAATTAATTAATTGAATTTTATATTAAGGATTAAAAATAATCGTATGATGAAATAATTTAATTTTACTCTGTTATTACTATTAAGAATTAACACATGTTACTTATTAAGAATTAACACATGTTACTTTACGTACTTTATTAGCATCATTATTCCTTCTATTTCTACGAACTAACGGCGTGGGCAAAACAAAATTAAAAATGTTTAATTGAAAGGACAAAAAAGGGACAGTGCCAAATTCAAACTTTAAGAAAAAATATAGATAAAAATGGTTTTCCATTATCTTTTATGAAGTTTTGTTTAGTTTGTAGATACTGGAGCATCCCCACTTTAATAATTTCCTCTTACCTTGAGGAATTCCAAAACGCCATTCACACCTACGTTTTTTGAACCCTTTCTCTGGCTCAACGTACGTAGCATTACAATAGTGTCTTTGAACCTCAACTGCTTTGCGCAAATCAATTTAATTAAAAGAAATTATAAAAAAGATAACAATTAAACCTTTTAACACTTATTTTATATAATTTATCTTAAAGCAAGATGTAGACAACTTTTACAATTAAGCCTTATAATTATAATAAAATCACTGATATAAAAATGTATAATAAATTAGGTGTTAATCAAGTTGGAAAAAATGACCTTTTATTTTATTTTATTCTTTTTGCGTTTAATGTCAAGGGAATAATGCAACTCCGTCAACTCAAGTCAGATCTTTGTCTGTAAGTTCCATTCTTCATTCGTAAGATTTTACCTTTTAAGAAAATAATTAGTATAAGGTGCCAAGAACCTACTTTAACAACGTGTCGATCTTCTACTCGTTGTGGCTGGAAATGACATTTTATTTTATGTCTCTACTTGCGTCCAACGTCAAAAGAATAAACTACTCTGTCCACTTGAGTTGAAGTTTTGTTTTAATTAGATTTTGAAAAGTGATTTTACGCAATCTGAGATAAATATGTGAGAGGAGTTTTATCTCGATTTATATGAAAATAATTTTAAAAGTGACTGTGGAAGGTTGATTAACAAACTTGTCTGCAAGATTTTACCTTTTAGAAAGACTTGGTACAAGGTGCCAATAACCTATCAGTCTGAAACGTATCTTAGCATCCAAAAGTTGAATATGATGGCCCTTGAGTAAAGATTATATCACTCCCAATTTTTATGAAATAGAAGATGCTCATTAAATGATAAAAGTACAAAACTAATATGCACTAATGCCAGATATTCCTTGAATAACTGTACGTTAAAAAGACAAATCTAATCAAGAATATATAAAATATATTTTGTATTGTAATGGTAGGGGATACAGGATATTATAAGAGTCAAGTCTATTTAATCCTTTACTTTATATTACTATACTATAAAATACAAAAATAATACATGTCTACCGTACATTACTGCATTTGCACTTAACACATATCGTTCATAATAAATGGTCCTCTTACATCCATCTACTTGTTAATATATTGATAAGAGTTTTGTTCTGATTGATAACTCTTCGATAGCGTTCATTAATCTCCAAGCTTATTAGTTTATCCCCACCTATTTGAATAATGGGTCTCAACTCTCGTCTTTAGTGAAAGAGTCAATTAGTTCTTTTTAAGACATTAAACAATTCAATTAAATTATTTTAAAAATATTTATGTTATCATTTTTTTTAAACTAATTTAAGTGTCTACTTGCCAAAGCTTTAAGAAATCACGTTTACTCAAGTCGAAATAAAACTTATTTCATATACTGTAGACTAATGAATGGTAGTTCAAGACAAATTTTTTTCAACTCTATCCCTTCATAAATGATGTGAGTTTTGATGAACATATTAAGAAATAACTAAACATCAGTTAATGATAAGAATAAAAAAAACAATACGTAATGAGTTCTTTGATGACTTATAGTTAGGAAAAACAAATCTAGTTGATGTGTTATTATACGGTTGGAGGAGTATAACATAATGATAAATATAACTATTTTAGAAGCATCATGTAATATATGGTATAATTAAATGATTTATTTAATTTTATTAATCTACTAAATTTAGTTAATTGGATCTTATATTAAAGATCAAAATAGTATAGGAATCAAAACCGTATAAAATTAAGTAATTTATTTAATTTACTAATTGTCTTCAAATTAATTAGTTGAGTTTTATATGTATATATAAGTACTCACGGGAACTCAATGTGTAGACAAAACAAAGTTAAAAATGTTTAATTGGAAGGAAAAAGTCGGTACAAAATTTAAAATTTAAGAAAAATATGAATAAAAATGGTTTTCTATTATCTTTTACTACCTCTACTTAATCCTTAATATAAAAGTTAGTCGACTTTTGATGGAAAGATTAAGAAAGTTAATTACACAACTGAATAAAATTTATATTTACCATTTTTCTCTAAATTAATTTTCTTAATTTATAAATTAATATACAAATTATATGTATAAATAAATATTTTTTAAGTAGAGTATTCAGTTTATTTAATTTTGCTAACAATTATTAATTAATTTATATATTAACATGATGAGGAAGTAGAAAGTTTTGTTAAGTTTGAAGTGGAAGATGCGTACTTTAATAATTTCTCCTAGGATGTATACAAAGAGTACGATGTGAGCATGTTTAAATTAACTTTTGAAGAATAACTTTTATCTCAATTTGCGAAAAAGTTATTTTGGAGAATAAATTATGAAAAAGTTGGAAAAAATAGTTTTTTGGAAAACCATGGTTTCCACCTCAAAATCATGGTTTTAGAAGTTAAAAGCTATTCTAGAGAATTTGAGTATGTTTGTGTAACTCACACAAAACCATAGTTTTGGGCTGATAAGTTATTTTACATTTTTTAGACATGTTTGTCTACCATTTTTTGAAACTATAGTTTTGGGCCAAAACCATGGTTTCAAACACATAGCCAAACATGTAACAAAAACATGGTTTTGAAAAAAAAAAACCATAGGTTTGAAGAAGCTGTTGACAAATATGTTTTCAAATTGCATAATAGCTTCTGACCCCAAAACCATGGTTTCAAAAAATGGTAGACAAACATACTCAGATTTTTTATGATAGCTTTTAACCTTCAAAACCATAATTTGGGGGTGGAAACCATGATTTTCTAAAAGATATCATTTCCAGCTTTTTCAGAAGATATTCTCCAAAATCTATTCTCTAAAATAACTTTTACATAAACCAAAACAGAATCTATTCTCCTAAAACTAATCCAAAACATGCTATTAGTACAAGGTGCCAAGAACCTATCAGTTTGAAAAGTATCTTAGTATCCGAAAGTTGGATAGGATGGCCCTTGGGTAAAGATTGCATCACTCCCAAATGTTATGAAATAGTATATGCTCATGAAATGATAAAAGTAAAAATCTAATAAGGGATACACTATACTTTGAACTAATAGCTTGTTTAGATTGGCTTTTGGAAAATGATTGTGTAGGTAAGTATATGAGAAAAGTTTTGTTTCTGCTTGTTGAAAAGTGATTGTAGAAGTGATTCTGAAAGGTTAACAAACAAGCCCTTAATTTTATATATACTGCTAAAGTAAAAATGATAAAAGTATTGAATAGTTGTACGTTAAAGTAAAAATCTAATAAGGGATAACATAATTCGGCTTGAGTGAACATGATTTCCCATATATTCTTTGAATAGTTGTATATTAAAAAGACAAATCTAATAAAAAATATATTAAATATATTTGAATTGTAATCATAGGGGATACACTATACTATTAGAGTCAAGTCTTTTTAATCCTTTACTTTATACTATACTATAAAATACATAAATAATACAAGTCTATTGGACATTCCTGCACTTCCACTTGACACCTATCGTTAATGATAAACGGTCTTCTTGTGTCCATCTTCTTGTTGTAAATAGATTGATAAGATTTTTTTTTTCCAATTGATAACTCTTCAATAGAGTTCATTAATTTCCAAACTCATTAGTTTACCCCCACCTATTTGAATAACAAGTCTCAAGTCTTGTTCTTAGTGAAAGAGTCAATTAATTTTTTTAAGAGGTCAAACAATTTAATTAAAGGGAAAATTAGAAAACAAATTGGAGAATAAGACTTACTGATACGGAAGCGCACGGGGGATTAGGAATCTCCCTAGGGATCTCCACAATAACTCACAAAAACGCCACGAGGTATTCAATCCATAACACCTATAACCCGAATAAGCTCATAAGGTATTCAATCCAGAACACCTATAATCCGAATAAGCCCATAAGGTATTCAATCCAGAACACCTATAATCCGAATAAGCTCACAAGGTATTCAATCCAAAACACCAAAGAACAAACAATGCTTGTTTAAAAGAAACTAAATAGTTCTCTTATTAACTCTAGTCTCCAAATAGCTTACACCATATAGGTATTTATAATCTATGGGTAGGATAAATAAAGATAAATGTTTTCATCTAAAATAGTATCCTAAAAGATAAACTACTAATATCCTAAAGATTCTTAAGATGATTAAAAATATCTAAAAGATAGAATAAATCTTCCTAATAATCAACTAAATACAAAATAACCTTTTTTTAAATAATAAAATACATAGAAAATAAAAACAAAATGACTTAATTGTCTTCTTTCACATGTGACTCTTGATAGTTAAATGCCAAATAAGATATCTAATAGAATTGGCATATTTGCCCTCTGAATTCTCATCACTTACTCAATTGCATATGTGAAAGCTCAATTGCACATAATGTGGAAACTCAGTTACATATAGTGGAAGGTCAGTTGTACACTTGTGAAAGGTCTTATTTTACAATTGATTCCCCAATGGGAAACTTTTCCCAATTCTCCCTTAATTAAATTATTTTAAAAATATTTATATTTATCATTTTCTTAAACTGATTTATGTGTCTATTTGGAAAAGCTTTAAGAAATCACGTTCACTCAAGTCGAAATATTGCATGAGAAGTGGTCAGGGAATAAGAATATGCACCTACATGCAAAGGAAGTTTGAAAATCATTCTATCCCTATGTAGAGTGATTTTCGGCAAGACCAAGAGCAAAGGAAAGGAGTGAGTTTTTGATGATCTTGATACTTCTATTGAATTTAAAACGCAAAATTATGTAAGGTAGAAATGAGAGAATGATTTTGGAAGCATTATAACCATTTCTAACAAGTTTAATTAGGGCATTAGGGCTCTTAAAGGGCAAGAGGGAGTTTGGAAGGTTTTGATGAGTTTCAAGGCTTGGTAATGACTTAATATTGATCCCTAATGTATTATATTATATGTAGGAAGTCAAATTACCAAAGGAAGAATTTGAATTGCAAGAGGAAGGTTCCAAAGTTACAAGGAAAGTTAAAGAACTAAGGTAGGAAAAGCTACTAACCTTACATCAATACTTGTACTGGTGATTATTTGTTATTTGTGCTATATGGTATGTTAATTTGATATTATTTGAATGTGTGATAACATGTCTTTAACATGCCATGGTTGTATGTAAAGTGTTTGAAAATATGAATATCACATGTTCATGTATACTTTGCTAAATAATGAGTAATAATCATGCATTTTGGTGAATTGTTAGTATTTTTGCTATGGGGATTTCTATGAAATCTCACTCTCCCAAAATAGCCTTTTTTAGGTCCAAGTGCAAGTAAGGGCAAAGGCAAGATGATAGATGAGTAAGGGAAGCTCTATTGAATTATGATGTATTGTAATTTGTTACTTTATATTAAGTGTGTTTGTGAATTTTGGGAGCATGTGTGTAAGCTAAACCTCAACATATTTTACTATATAGCTACTTTGACACTGTTGTGTAGATATGCTCTATAGTGCATAGAATCATGTATGTCTAGTTAAAAAGCTATAAAAAGGTCTAACACCATGGAAAAATGGACATTTGTACAAAAAGTTATAGCCTCCCAAAGTTGAGAGAAAAACATGGAAAAATGGAAATTTACCATATGAACAATGTAACTTTACAAATTAAACTAGATTAATTGGGCAAAAGATTGGACAAAATTGGTATATTTTTTTTCCTGTAGAGAATTTCATAAGTTTCATTTAGAGACTTGAACCACTCAATTTTGATTTTTCTAGAATTAGTTATGAATTTTCAAAGTTAACCAAAAAATCTGAATTTTTCATGAATCCAAAAATATGAATTTTTACCAAATGAATAGTGACTTTTTTCTAACTTTGAAATTTCATCTCTTTGTTCCATTTCAAGTTTGGAAAGCACTAGAGAGGTTCAATAATGGTCTCTAATGAAGTTGAAGAAGTGATAAGTGAGGTATGTTATATTTTCCCCTTTATTGTTTTATTTTTTTTACTTTTACTTTTCTTTTAAAAAGTTCCAAAAGCATAAATAGTACAAATATTATCTCCCTACTAATATTATTTGATTCTAAAAAGGATTATTACAGTATTTGATCGATCAAGTTTACTGCCATTTTTTGATCCCTCAAGTTTTAAGTAATTGGTTTTTATCCTTCAATTTTCATTTAATTTAAACATTAATCCATTTAATTCACTGAGAACATGAACTATTTAACCACTGGAGAGATCAAAAGAGCCTGCTTGAAATTTAAAGTAATAAATTAAAATGAAGGTAAATTTAAAGAATAAATATTATATTAACCATTTAAAGAAAAATTAATCATTTGATTCACCATTGATCGATGAGATCCATGAGCTGTTCCTTCTATTACAACTTAGTTCCAGTTTTCAAATCCGTGTAATTCACCAATAATGATTAAGTCTAGAAAAAAGGTTAAGTTATACTCCATCATAACATGATGAATTAATATTCAAATCTTTCTCGAAAGATGTGCCCATGGATTTAATGTGAATATAAAAGCTTCCACATCTCTCTCTGTTTTTTTTTTAAAAGTAAACACCCAACTTCTGCCTCTTTATTTTACCCATAAAATAATTTTCAACGCTTGCACATCTCTCTTTCTACGATTTTTTTTTGGAATAAACTCTTGATATGGTTTTTTAAACTGAAAGCTATCAAAATTTTTATAACTATTAATATGTGAAAATATCCATTAACTTTTATTAAATATGCATATAGTGCCATATATTTTGTTTGGGTGTTAAAGGGCTTTTTGATGGGTAGGCTATAAACAATAAAAGAAATGACCTATATGCTACATTAGGGAAAAAATTTACCTATATAATACAGTCAAACTCGTTCTTTAAGTGAACGAGTATCAAATTGTACTTAACTCATTCACTTGAAGAACAAGTTCAGAGTCCCAACAGCACTTTCCCCAAACTCGTTCACCAGATGAATGAGTTTGGGGGTGACAAGTTGAAACTCGTTCATGTGGTGAATGAGTTTCAGCAGCCCAAAGCCAACTTTGTCCATCGTCTATCATCTATCCACATGGAAAACTACCTACACAACAAAACAATCCATTTCTATAAGCATCCTACCATCCATCCACATAAACAAATCCATGATAAAAAAGGAATGCATAAGATGGAATAATCCCTAATACCCAATTAACTAACATAACTACCTTTGTCAGTTTAACTAACTTGCCCTTTATTTATTACTTTACAATTTCATCAAAAGCTTACTTAGACAAGATGGCCCTTCTTCTAACTTATTTCTTCAAAGACGATAGGATAGTGAACGAGTTTCAGGCCACTCCCAAAACAGGCCACCCCCAAAAAAACAACGTTCCCCCACTCCCCCATAAAAAAAATACTGTCATTATTTTTTAAATCCCTCCAAACTAGCCTCATGTGGTAAAAAAATAAATCACTATAAATTATTTTGATAAAAAAGATAAATATAAAAAATGAAAATCATTACATTTACAATTTATACTCTCTCACTTTTGTAAATTAAAAAAGACTAATGAATAAATTTCAAATGAAAAATCACTTTCGCACTGATTCAATGTCTCCTTCCTCTCTCATTAGGTCTTCAAAAACCTTACCAATGCTTGAATAAGCTTTAATGTCCCATTCCTTTATTATGTCTACTTGATAATTGAAGATGAGATGATTACATAATACAAGTATAATAATGTTCAATAATTAAAAGAAATGATATAAAGAAAATAAATATTTGAAAAATAAGAGATTAAAAAATTGTAAAAGATAATGGTTTGATTTTTTTGCCTAAAATAATGAATCGTAAGAAGAGATTCATTAACCTAACAAATAATGACTTCTAGTACCACATTTTGTGAAACGACCATTTGTACAAAACAAGGCTTTAAGCTTAATTAACAATTTTTTTTTTCCAAAAACTTTATATCACATATTCCGGATTAACACTTTAGGATCCAGGGCACAACATCGCCCACAAATCCACACATAAGACCAAGGGCACAATTTAACATCCGGGTTATGACCCAGCCCACTAGTCTTTATTCTCCAACACTGTATCAACGTGACTTAGAGCACAATACTTGCCCACAAATCACCAACAACAAAAATCAGAATAATTATTAAACCTTTTCTCAAAAATATATGTTCCCATATTTTCATCACATAAGTGCATCATGTCTCAGACATACC
>QFDD01011259.1:0-11244 GCA_006871305.1 Vachellia collinsii
CACTAAAACTTAGCTTAGAAAATTGAAGCTTTGTTTTCGGATTTTTCAGAACCCAGAGAGGAAATGACATGCACACTTGAAACACAGCACAATATTAAGCATTCATCATTATTGAAGCATGAAATCACAGCTCAGATGCCAGCTTCCTCGAAGAGCAGAGAACCCGACGCGGCGAAACAAAAATCGTTTCTATTAAACACAATAACCCGAAGAAAACATCACATGTATGCTTGATTGAGCTTGAGGAAGTTCCAATATAAACGCGCATTAAGTTAATTGGTGAGATTATTCCGTTTTACCTGTGATTTTCTCGATTTTTGCTAAGTTCAACCCACCCAAAAAAATGGATTCAAAGACGGAGAAGAAGGAGCAGAGCTCACCTAGGTTGATCCTCTTGATTGCATGCGAAATCTGGACTTTTCTCCAGCAAGACCCACAGCACCGTCGGCGAGCTCTCCTTTTCTCCCTGTCTCACGCTCTCTCGCTCTCCCTCTCTCTTGCTGGCCGAAGGAAAGAAAAACGGGAATAAAAGAGAAAGGAAGCTAAGGGCTCGGGACTCGGGTGGATTAGTTGAGGGCTAAGCTGTTGCCTTTGCCACGCATAAGGCATGCGTGTGTAATTTTTTTATATGATTCAAAAATGAAATAAAATATCTCACCCAAAAAAAAAATGAAATAAAATATCCACTAAGTAACTTTTTCCCCTAAATTTGACCTCTTATATGTACAATAATTATTACCATAAATTTTGGGCAATTTTTTTGTGTGTTATGAATTAAAGAGGAAGAGAGAAAATTATGGAGTAATAGTAAATAGCTCTTATTCATTATTTCAAAAGTGTGCCTTATATTTATAGGCATATATTACAGATAGATCAATATCAAAAATTACATGAGATAATAAGGGGATACATAATCGGGGATAATGGAAGATATAAACATCTACATAATAATATTTATAACACTCTCCCTTAGATGTCCACAACTAAACATATGCCTCATTAAAAAAATCCAACTAAGAAAAACCCAATGGGACAAAAACCCATGACATAATAATATTTGATGCTTCTGGCATTTTGAGTTTTTCAGAGACTTTTCTATTAATGTCACTGTCAAGTGTGCCATATGAATGTCCAGTCTTGACATCCATGAGGCAAAAGTCAAGCATTTCATTTACTATTGGGCTAATCAAATAATGAAAAGTAATCATCTCCACTACTGGTATTTGCATTTCTTCTCAACCCATACTAGCATACCATTATCTTTTATCATTTTACCTTTTCCATTTCTCTTCCGTACAAATGCCCATTTTGTATTCAACTGGCTTTATATCTGTAAACATAAGGACTACAAGTCCAAAACTTTTCATTTATCAATGACAATAATTCTGTATTAATGGCTTACATTCATATGGCCAATTCTTTTTTTTTTTTTGGTTGCCCAGGGTATCCCCACCAGCGTGTCAGGTGAGACTAATCCCTCGCTGTACTGAAGTCCATTTAAGGGGTTAACAGCTGGCCTGTGAGTTTGCTCCGTACACAAGGGGAGGGATCGAACCCCTGCCCACTTGCTTAAGGGACAAGAGTACTTACCACTCACGCCAATCCGCCAGGTTATGGCCAATTCTTTTTTATTGGCACTCAACAATAGATATTGGCTCATGATCCTCATCATCATTCATTACATCATATGCTATTTTATAAACAATGATGCCGTCAATGTTGACTTTGTTTCAATCTGGTGGAATTCCATAATTTATTGAGATCTTAATATTTTCAAATTTGTCAGGTACTTGAGTCTCTTTTGGGACTACAACATTATCTTCTGGAGAAAATAACTCTTCAGGAGTTGACTCTTCTAGGGTAAGCAAATTTTCATGATCAACCTCGACTTTACCATCTATATTCTTAATTTCTTTTCTCTTGTGAGGATTTTAATTTTTAAACCAATGGGTTTTTGACACCTTAGGCATGCTTTAGATCCATTCATAATAGATTATCCTTCTGGGACATTCATTTTTATAGGAGCATTTAACATCTGGGATATATGATTTTATTATTCTCTTTGGATCAATAAATACTTCAGGCATTTGGTTACCTAAATTTTGTGAATGAATTATCTTATGAATTTTTTATGCACATTTATGAAGATCAAACAGAGTCAATAATAATTCATTGAAGCTCATCTATTTACCAAACTACTTATTTTCTCCCCCTTATGCTAGGAAAATTAATTTATTAAATGACACTTGGCAAATTGTGTTGTAAAATTCACAACAAGTGTACATTCACATCCTACTTTAAGGATCATTTTGGTGTGTTGTGGTGGTTTTACAGGCATATATACTACATACCTAAAAGTAGGAAATATTATGTTTTTGATAAGAAAATTTTGCAAGGGAGAAAACTTTTAATAATTTGTTGGCCTCATACGAATTAACAACGCTACATGCAACATGGCTAGTCCCTAAGTAGAATATGGGAGATTATATCTCATAAAATTTTGCAACCATTTAATCAATCATTCTGCTAGTCCATTTTGTGTATGAACATTAATGACAAGATGTTCAACATCAATTTCAAGGGACATGCAATCCTCATTAAGGCTAGTAAAGTAAATTCACTAATACTATCAAGATGTAGTTTCTTGACTGGATAATCAGGACAATGTGCTCTTAACCATATTCGGTGAGCAAGGAATCTTGCAAACTCCAGGTTACAAGAATATAATAAATAAACGTCGGATCATTTAGTTGATGTATCAATTAAAATCATATGGTAATTAAATGGTTCCCTATGTGGGTTTATCATCCCACAATTATCCTGTATCCATTTTAAGAATGTAAAAGGCTCACATTGTATTTAACTTTATGAGGACCTAATAATATATTTTCCCTTGGAATATGCGACACATGAGAAAGAGTATTATCTATTTACACTTCATGGTATGTTCACATTTATTCTCAATCATTTTTCGCATCATAATTAAACCAGGATAGTCTAACCGGCCATGCCAAACATTGAATTCATTGATAAACTTCTAGTTTACCTTGTCAAGCTACTAGCTTGTATTATTTAACTTCTTATTTATATTAATAAACTTCTAGTTTACCTTGTCAAGCTACTGACTTGTGTTACTTAACTTCTAGTTATATCAATAAATTTCTGGTTGTATCAGTAAACTTTTGGTTTAGTATCTCATGCCAAACATTAAATTCATCAATAAACTTCTAGTTTACTACATATGCTTTCAACTATGCTCATGTATAGTACAAGCCAGAAGAAAAATGAAGGAAACTTGAAATGTAAAAAAATAGATAGATATAAAGACAACAATAACATAAATGAAGTCATTAGCAAAATAATATACAAACATATATAAGTTATAGTGCTGTGAGTAGAACAACAATTAAATAAATATAGCTTTTGGCTATATTGCAAGGGAGGAAAAGCATATGACATATGGACATATGATATCAAAATAAGATATTAATGTTATATAACTTCTTATTTTCATTTGGTATCCATTTCTACGGATATCTTGAAACTTAATAAGTTTCTTATAAATTTGACAGAATAGAGTGCATTTTGTTATGATAGGATTTGACCAAGAGGGGGGTGAATCGGTCTAATAAAAATTTTCGAAACTTTAAAGTAAAACAAAGTAAAGAGAAAATATGAACGTAGAGATTTATACTGGTTCGGTCCACTTGACCTATGTTCAGTCCTCAGATTCCTCTAAGCCTTTTCAAATCCACAATAATAACCTTTTACAACCAGAAGGAAGAGGCACTCTCCCCCTTACTAACTCACTGAAACAATCTGTTACTTTCACCCTAAGGTTTTTTTTACTTTCTCACTCAAGATTCTCTAATCTTGAATACTCCTCACAGAATTACAAATATGAATAAGGATATTCTCCTTTCTGAGAATTGAATACTGAACACTAATGAATTTATAAAGTAGAGAGTAAAACAGAAGAGGTAGATGAATAACAATAAATGTTGTATCTCAGTAAATGCGTTCTCTACCCTCTCGTCTTGAATGCTTTTCAATTTATAGTTGGAAAGTAATAAATGTCCATTAGGAAGAACTTTGTATCCGTTACTCTCATCTTCTTCGTTCAACGTTTCGCATTAAATGCTTTTGACATGAAGTATGGTCGTCTTCCTGAGTTTTTGTCTGTTGAGCATTTTTCTGCGAGACAATCAGACGACCCATTCTTTGTTAATAAGTAAATGGAATGAGCATTTATGAGTGCAGAATGTATTCAAATCAGCGAAACATAAATAAGGAAAGATTTGATAATAACGAAGAGTTCTGACATTCTGAAACACTATCAGTAAAAGAAGTACTCAAGTGACAATATTCAACACTCGAGTTTTCAAAGAAATATTAGTGAAAAATTGAAGCACTTTTGTTGTTACTCGAGTATTGAAAATAAAACTTGGAAGTATTCTCATTACTCGAGTTCTTTTAGTGATACTTGAGTGTTTGTGAGATAAAATGTTGATATTACTTTCAATGCTCATCGAATTTTAACAAAAGTATTATTATTAATTGAGTGCTAGATAATAAAACTCGAGTTTCAATGTGTTCCGTCAAGTAAATCCTTATAAGACTTTCGATACTAGAGTTTTATACTCTACTACTCAATTTTTAAGAGTTGAAATCAACACTTTTATTGTTTATCGAGTTTCCTTTAGGGTATTCATCTTGGAAAGAAACTTTTAGGCTCGATACTCGAGTATTGTGAAACAATACTCAAGTTTTGACAACACTTCTAAAAACAACTCGAGTCTAGGTTGAAAGTATTCTATTTTGAAAGCAGTTTTATTTTTCAATACTCGAGTACCTTAAATTAATACTCAAGAGTTGTCAATACTTTCACTAAAACTTAAGTTCCATTGAAAGTATTGGATTTTTAAAACTTGTTTTGGCACTTGATACTTGAGTATTGACACTTAATACTCGAGTGTTGTCAACACTTTCACTAAAATTTGAGTTCCGTTGAAAGTATTGGATTTTTGAAACTTGTTTTGGCACTTGATACTCGAGTATTGACACTCAATACTCAAGTGTTGTAAATACTTTCACTAAAACTTGAGTTCTATTGAGAGTATTGGATTTTTGAAACTTGTTTTAACACTTGATACTCAAGTATTGACACTTAATACTCGAGTGTTGTCAATACTTTCACTAAAACTTAAGTTCTATTGAGAGTGTTGAGTTTTTGAAGCATATTCTATTTAATGATACTCGAGTATTGATTCTCATTACTCGAGTATACTCAACACTTTCACTAAAACTCGAAAATTATATAAAGTGTTTGTGAAAATATTGAATTTTAACAAGATATCAACATAATTGCAAAAACATATTTGTCATCATCAAAACATTATCTCAACACATTTTTTAATGCATAATTATGTTTGTTCAGGCAACACAATATTGGCTCTTCTAGAGTCTTCAATGCATATCCAATTTATTTATTATATCCACATTTTATCCTTTTATGGCTCTTATAAGTTTTTCTCCACTTCAGGTAGAAATTATAATCACTACAATTCCGCCCATGCGCACACCCATGGTTATGGTCACATCCACTATCTTGACTACCACCACTATTAGATTTAGTTATAACTATATTCACTTTTAAGAATAGTCAAACTTATTAGACGGATTCATGACTTTTCAACAGAAGTTTATTGTCTTGTTCAGCTATGAGAAGGTAAGAAATTAAGTCAACATATTTCTTAGAACCTTTCTTCCTATATTATTAAAATAGGAGAAAATTGGATGCCTGAAACATGGTTGAGTTATTCTCACTTACAAACTTAAAATTTGTAAACACAAAGGCATCTATTCATAATAAGTTTTTAGAAGGATAACCAACTTTTAGTGGTTATACCTTTCTTTTAAATTATTCCAAAGAATAAGTGAGTCTTTTATGTATGCAGTATAGAGAATGCTATGACTACTACGTTGATATTGCATATTAAATACAAATATCAACCATATGCACCCATACAATAATTTATGCCTCCATATTTCAATTAAATACATATTTGCAAAATTCAAGTAATTAAATAATTGCAAAATTTAATGATTAAAACAATTTCAGTAAAAGATATCATGCAAAAATAAATTCTGCAATTATATCTCACAATTCAATGAAACGAATCGTGCATGTGAAAAAACACAATTAAACTCAACAAATTAGCTTAAAACAATTTAATTGAATACTTAATTTATGGTAATTAATAATATTACCAAATAATTAATTTGGCATAAAAATAGAGTTAAAAGAGCTTTATTTAGTTCAAAATATTTTTATGGAATATTCCACAAATGCCCCATACGGGTCTCTTGGCCCATAAAATCGTGGCACATATAAGGCCTCCTTTTGTCTCCTCCGTTATTTTTTAAAAAAATTGTGGCCCAAATATCAATCCCCCAAATGCGTTGCAGGTTTTTTGTTTTTTTAGATAAAGCCCAAAAGATACAGCCGACAAGTGGCCCATATGCGCTCAACCCAATCTCTGAATAAGTGAAACAGTGTGTTTCATTAAGGGATAAAACGACGTCGCCCGCATGCAAGTAGAATAGCTCCTAAACGCGCCGTTGCATGTCATCTTTCTTCCCCCTGGGTCGGATACCCCAACTTCTTTTCGCGACTCAGATCCCTCCCTCACGCAGCCGCCGACCTGAAAGTTCAGCTAACGCTTTCTTGGCAACTAGGGGTATCTTTCCCGGCGATTTTGATGACGGTATTCACCTCGGAATGTTGGGAACTTGATGTGAGCAACAATCACACCAAAAAGTGCATTAAATCGAACCAAAAGATCTATGTTTTTTATCCGAGTTGTATTTGGTGACTCAAGGAAGCCTTTTTCCCGCATTACTTGGCTAGATAATGTATTATGAATCTGAAGTGTTTTAAACGTGATTTGGCCAGAATTATACAGGGAGGAAATCTGCGCAATGTTCTTTGCAGAAAGATATACATAATAGTTTTGAAAGGGAGAACTTGGTAAAGCGATTAACAGCAAATCCTTTCAGTGGTTCTAAAAGCTGATCTCAAACAGACCTATTCCCTTTTCCAGCAAACAACCATTAACACGGACTAGAAGCTTGAGGATTGACCAACAATAGACTCACATACATATTTATATACCAGAGACAACAAGCACACATACATGCATATATACATGGATTTCCATCATCATTAACAACGGGGCATTCAGATTCGCAGATATACAAAATATCTATTCCATTCACTGACATCGTTTTGTATGATGCAAAATTCAGTTAAATCCTACTATGCTAATCTCCACCAAATTCTATAGATAAACTTTTCATCACCGAACATTTGAAACATGGCAACCAGTTATACCCATGAAAGACACGACCTGCACCCCATAGTATTATGTTTCCTATAGTTTGCACGGGGAAGGATTCGGATGTTTCACATGGTGGCGACACAACGACTTCACCGATTCTGGATGTTTCCTCTATAAATTTGATATATTGCCGACAATGATCACGGTTGAGACTTGAATGCATAAAGGAGTTGCAATTATAAACTCATATGATAAATCACGATAAAATGATTTATAAATAATCCCTATAAACTCGTATGATATGTTTGCGCATGGAAAAGCGAGACACGAGGAATTACAAGAGCAGCTACTTGTCCTTTTGGCTGCTTGGAAGATGGAAATAGCATGCACCTGATCAGGGACTACTGAAATGCTATTGATCGATGAAATATCAAAATGATCATACCTTCTCAATATTAAACGGATACGATAAATGATCATTATACTATGAATATTACATGAATGTCCATAATCTCCCATTATCTTTTGTATCCCTCTGTTATTTTATATAATATAGAATTAATTTACCTTGATATTTTGAAGTTATGCCTATGAATATAAGCTATCACTGACACAATATAGTAAATGAAAGCTCTTTTACTACTAACGCAATATAATGAATAAGAGCTCTTTTCTATTGCTTTCTAATTTGTCCTCTTTCCCCTAGTTTACTTTTCTTTAATTTTATAACATGTTATTATTAGCACGAGTCTCTATAATAAAAAATGGTTAAAAAACCACTCTTTTAATTAATCATTGGTGTAATTTGATCTCATATATGCTTAAAGTGTTTTTTTTTTCTTTTCAATAATACTTGCATTAGCGTATTACTGTTTGGAAGTGGGAAAATAATTGGAGAAACGCTACATATTTAAAAAAAAAAATCATATTTTTCGTTTGATGTGTGCATGGTTAAGAATCGGCCTGAATTGCACGAGTAATCCAGTTCATCCATAGTTCGTCCATATTGATTAAATGTGATGGGATATCACACCATAACAAAACCCGTTCTTAATTGTTTTTTAATCTAAGGGAAAAAAATTAAAATTGTTTAAATAGATAATAGGCCCATTTCTGTAGAATAAAAAAAGCCTCTGGCCAGAAGTCTGGGCCCCCTTTTTTCCACAACAAGCTTTTTGTGCATTTTTCGTGTAATTCAATAATACAAATTGGGCCTCTATTTTGGATTTTTTTGTAGATAATGTTACTTTTTATTTTTTGGGCTCCCTTATGTTCTGGGCTATGTATATTTTTATTGACTGGCATTTAGGGTTTGTTTGCCAATCAATTCTCAAAATCACTTTCACGCAAGCCGAGATAAAACTCTCTCACATACATACCTCGGATTCTGTGGAACCAAGGTTTGAAACCTAGGTTTTATTACTTCCCAAACAAGCCCTTAATTTAGTTTCCAAAAATTTTTGGAAAAATTATTTTGATATCTGGAAATTACATATGTGAAATAAATGTGATTTAGCCACATATCATTTATTTTATATATCTGTTGAATTTTAATTTCTTTTTTCATCATTTATTAATCATTTAAAATTACGAAAATTTAAAATTCAACTATTTCACAATTTTAAGTTTGTCAAATATTTTACTTGGTTGAAATATGGTGAGGTTAACTTTCAAATAATGTTTGGATGCTTGAAAGAGAGGGACATTTTAAACTCTCAATGAAAATGTCCATTTGTGGTTATTTCAATGAAATATATGATATTTGTGATTGGTCATTTAATTATTGAATTAACTCTATAAATTTTCCGTTGAACTTAATTTAGTTGTTTCTCACTTGGGCTATTTTTAGAATATTTCAGAAAATGTTTTAGGCTAAATAAAATTATTTTAACTATATTTTTCACCTGGTAATTTTGTTAATTGCCAGTAGTTAATTATTTGATTAAATAGTAGGATTTAATTGTGCTTTTCCCACATATGATTTATTTAATCAAATGCTATTTTATTTTATTTTCCATTTTTAAATTTTTTAAATTGAAGGGAATAAATTAATTTAAGCCATTTTCACGTTCAAGAAAGAATGGCTGAATTTATTTTGTATGTTATCCATTTTCTTAAATTGTTTTAATTATTAAATTTTGCAATTATTTAATTTCTGTGCAGTCTAGTTATCATCATCAACTATGTATTATCCACTTTCGGTTTTACTTATTTGTTGTGAAACAACTTCAAATGGTGTTTTTCACCGACGACAATGCTGGAAAGAAGGAGTTTTTTTTACATAAATACTGTAAACAATAAATTTAAATACCCATATACTATACTTTAAATTTTTTTTACCAATATGGTACAATCAAACTTATTCTTGAGTTTAACGAATTTGACTTTGTACCGAATTAATTCACATCCTGAATAAGTTCTAATTTTTTTTAAAAAAAAAGACACCAATGTGAACGAGTTTGGTGTGAAATTTTTCTTGTGTCAGTGGACAGACTGTCCCATGAGTGCAGGCTTTACAGATTTTCTTTTATTTTTTTAAATATGCCAAAGTTTGGCAAGATTTTATTATTCTTTCCTTTTTAAAAAAAACAACATCCTAATTTTTTTATTATTATTAAAATGACCAAACTCACGGTAGTTTGGCAAGATTTTTTTTTGTAAAAAACACAACATCCAAATTCGTTCACCATCTTTTAAAAAAAAATTCTGCATAGGGATTGGCAGGTGATAGTATCCCACGTTTATCGAGAGGCGATAACTATTGCTGATCAATTAGCAAAATTCTCTTACAACTTAGATACTAGCTTTTGTGTTTTTGAGCAGTGTCCTTAATTTATAGCAGTGATAAATGATAGTAGAGCTATAGACTCTTTTAATGTAACTCCTAGAATTGAGTAATGTATTCAGGTTCCACTAAAAAAAAAAAAAAATTCTGCAAAGGCTGTGACGCTGAGCGATGATGGGATGGAGGATGTAGTGGCGTGGGAATGAATAGCAACGCAACTGGAGAAATATAAATGAAAGAAGATAGGAAGAAATAGGAAGACTGCTTGCTTCTTTCGCTTCATTTCTCTCTTACTCATTATGTAAGTTCATCTCCTTGTTCCATTTCC
Organism: Vachellia collinsii; assembly: GCA_006871305.1. NCBI lineage: Eukaryota > Viridiplantae > Streptophyta > Magnoliopsida > Fabales > Fabaceae > Vachellia > Vachellia collinsii. The sequence continues at coordinate 10,454 of QFDD01011259.1, forward strand.
TTCTGTTCGTTTCCTTCTTTCTTATTGTTTCTCTGTATATTTCTTCTTTTATTTGTAGCAGAATACATCTGTCTCTTACTTTATGTTAGAGTTCCTGAACAAGCAAACTATCACTTGGAGCTCTTTATATTTCATCTTGATAAGGTACTTTATTGTGACTAATTGTCTTTATGATGTCTATGTTGTTTTGTTATTGACAACTTTTCCATTTAGATGTCTATGTTGTTTTGTTGAGTTGGTTGACAACTTTTCATAATGTATTAACAACTCTATGAAATGTAATAACAATTTCTAACAACTTAAGGGGTGTTTCATCTTTTCCGTTAATTTATGAAATCCCAGATTCTTTTCTATATAATTTATAACAATTTTTTATATCTATATGTTCTTTCTCTTATTCATGACAGCAAAAAGGGTTTCAGAATTTCAAGGGGTATTTTTCAGGGGTTTTCCCAATCAAGAAAGTTGATTAAATTTATTTGACCTTCTTAAATTAATCCTATCATTTTAATATTATTCTTAATTAATTAGTTAAAATAAATTTTAACCCAAGTTTAGCCATCTCTTTCGGTCGCTCTTCCCATATACTTGCTAATATAAAGATATTATTGAAAAAAATATTAATTATCTTATAAATTTTACAAAAAAACCTCATAAGATTGTGAAAATGTTTATGGAGGAAGACACAACTCTAGTTAAGGACTCGAAAATACCCTAATCACTTTGTCTTGAGGATTAGTTTGACTAAATTTTTATAGTAAAATTACACAAATATCCTTAATTTGACAAGT
>QFDD01011260.1:0-10262 GCA_006871305.1 Vachellia collinsii
TAAGAACTAGTACAATCATTACATTATTATTTTCATTGAGAATCAGTTTTCAATCAGGGGTATGATTTTTTTTAAGAATTTGGTCAAAGACCTCAAATATACATATATTCAACGATGATTAATTTTTAGGATATGATTTTTTTTCTTTTTTGCCCAAATATGATTTTCATAAGAACTAGTACGATCATTACATTATTATTTTCATTGAGAATCAGTTTTCAATCAGGGGTATGATTTTTTTAAGAGCCTGTACCCGTTCTTCTTGAATCACAATAGCAATTAGTATTGTAAGTTAAATATAATTTTTTTAAGAACAAAACCAGCACCGGATAAAGTGAAAAATCAATCATGGATTTTATAATTTTATCACACTCTTTAAGTGAAACGTCAAAATCAAATTGAGAAAGCTATCTTTTTTTTTTTTTTTGAAAATGATGATAAGATCTTATGCAAGGTACGAGAACTCGGACCGGACCGGACCGGCCGAGTCAAGCCGGAAACCGGCGACTCGGCTGCCAATCCGGTCCGAGCTGAAGGTTGAACCCGGGTCATGGCGACTCGGACCAACTCGGTCCAACTCGCCGTAACCCGGTAGTGACTCGGTCGACCCGCCGAGTTGGGGGTCGACCGAGTTAGTTTGAAAAAAAAACAGAGAAGAGAAGAGAAGGGCCAGATGGAGTCGAAGGATCCGACGAGTATTTTGACGACGTGCCCAAAGGTGGAAGTGTCGGTCTGGACAAAGGTGGTGGGGTAAGGGGCGGTGGATTCAAAGCTGGATTTGGGATGCGGTGGCTGGTGGAGCGGAGAAGGAAGGAGAGATGAAGGAGAAGAACGAGGAGGAGGAGGGTTGAGATTATTGTTCTCTTGGTGGTGTGTCGCAGATATGGAAGCTATGGATGACTGATCCGTGAGTGTTGAGTTCAGGACGAGCGACGGAGGGAAGGAGGAAGGAGAAGGATGAGAGCTGAAACTTGTTGTTGGGTAGATAAAAAAAAAATTATGGAAAGCAAGTTTGGCAGCAAGAATAGGCGCAGTGGACGCAGAGAGAGACGTACTGCGTAGGAGAAGAGGAAGTCAGCTAGCATGCCTTAGCCTGACACACCTTCTTCCTATTTTCTATGTTCTGACACACTTTTTTTAATGGCCATCCTATTTCAAAATCCAATGGCCATTACTCTACTACCATCTCCTCATATTTACCCAATCAACGATTCTGGTGAGTTTGTGTGGTTAGGTGGTTTGGTGAGAGATGAGTGGGGAAAGGTGATATGAGTGAAGTGATAAGTGAGGATTAGATTGAGTGTTTTTTTATTAATTTTAAAATTTGAATTGAAAATTTAAAAAAATAGATGATATAATTGTATTAAAATTTATTTTTAATTTTTTTATTTATTACCGGTCTGACTCCGGTTTGACTCCGATCTGACCCACTGACCCTTAACCCACTACCTTCCCCGGTTCAGTCACCGGTCCGGTTTCCTGTACCTTGATCTTATGTAAAGAATTTTACGATTAGACCTTACGAAATCGTATAATTATTTTCAAGTACCGTGGAGTTGTTAATGCACTACCAAAAAGAGGAGGGGTGCCCGGAGGGGCGAGCGGAACAGGAAAGAAGGGGAAGATTGGAGTGAAGCAGAGCGAGAGCAGGACTCTCAAAACATGATCAAGAGAAAATAGTAAACATGTATGCAGAGTGGGATGCTTTGGAATGAACTAAGGCGGTAGAACCGGCCAAGATTAGCTCATCAGAGGAGGCAAGGATATGCTATGTAGAAAGTAAAACAAGTAAAAGAAGGAAGAACTGAAGAACTAGAACAATTTTATTTCATAAAACTTACAAGGAAGGGAGGAGGAAAGCTTTGTCGGAGGAAGGGAACCTTTCTTTCTTAAAGGCTAGCTAAGGAACTATCGTTCCTAAAACACTGATGCCTAAGAATGAAAGTTTACAACCTTAAATAGGCAAAGAAAAGGTTTGAACAGTAAAATAACCTAGAAACTTGAACTGTTTGAATAGTTCCAGTCAAGTTCCAATTACAACAGTTTAAAAACAACAGTGTCTGCCGACACAAAAAAGAAAAAGTTTAATCCTAGTCATCGCCTAAATCTACATCTGGTTCTTCTTCATCAGCATCTTTGTCGGAGGTAGCGGTTGAAGAGGAAGCCTGTTGTGATGACGAAGTTTGCTCCTGTTGCTGTAGGATTTGCAGCATAGAAGAAAGTTGGTTGATAAGGCTCGTCTTGTCCGTTGATGACGCCAGAAGAGACTGAACCCTAGACTTTTGGTTCAAAAACTTGCTTTGTTCCGTCAGGCAAAGGTGTTGAGGATTGTTTTTAAACCACCTGTTGACAGCATCAGAATCGACCCGTTTGACGTCGAACTTTAGCCACCATTTGACGGAGGGGAGACGTTGCAGAACCGGCGGAATGAAGGCATAAAGACCTTCACCTTTGGGGGAAAATCTGTAGCTCCAAGAGAAAATCCAGGCCACAGAAAGTTTTGAAAAATAGTGAAGAATGATTGGAAGAGGATCTTCACTAACCTTGAATTTTTGTTTGAAAACCTCAAAGGCTTGTGAGACAATTGGTGGAAGGATTTCTGGTACAGGACCAAAGAATGCCCACCAATGTACAAACCATGCAGGAAAATTATACTTGGTTTTAGTTTTAAAATAAATGAACCAAGTATGGCGGAACAGTTTGTTTTGATCCCAAAAGACATTGGACCATGCATCAACATAATCCCAATAGTTGTATCCTTCGGGTTCATAACATATTCCAAAAAGTTTAGTTTTAAACAAATCCTGTCCCCATTGGGATTGAGTAAGGACTTGCAAAATTTGGAGGGTAGAATGAGTTATTAGTGTTTCATCTTTAGGATCTTTTTTGCGAACAATTTGACAAGATCCAGAATGAACCAGAATTAACTCATAATATTCCCGGGTTTTACGGAAATCATGAGGCCTGAAGTACCATCCAGAAGGGAAAATATTCAGGGCAACTTGATTAGGGTTTGGATGGAATTGCTCAGATTCAATCTGAACAATATTTCGGACCTCATTCTCCTTATGAAAATAAGGTGCCTCGGTGGGTTGCTTTTGAACTTGAACAACTGCTTTTGAAGAGGATGCAGCTGTAGTAGACAGTTTGCCAGCACGAGTGGTTTGGGAAGGGTCAAACTGTGCATCATATTGGAGTTTGGACATTTGTTGTAGAGGAACAGGAGAACGTTCACCTACAATTTTGTGAAAATGATTTGTCAGGAATGGTTTTGAGAGCAAACCTATTGGCATACGATTCAATAGTCTGCTTGTCAGAAGGAGGTTTTTGGATCGAAGATCCGATTGGAGTCGATGACTTTGAAGGAGTCGAAGACTGTGTTTGCTGAGTTTGAGGTTGGTTGATGGATCCTTGAGTTTGGGATCCAAATTGCTGGAGAAGCTATTGCATGATCTCCTGCATTTGTTGGGTAGAAACAGTTTGGTTTTGAGCATCTTGAGGAATGCTCGAAGGTGTTGCACTCTTAGGATCGGGATCTTTCTTTTTTCTCGGCATTTGGAGGGTTAAGGGTTTCCCTGCAGAAATTCCCTAGTAAGAAAGTCCGGAAGAGAGTTTGAAGAACCTTTTATAAACTCAATTTGAAAGTCAAAAATACTTAAAATGGCTTGCCATCGGGCAAAAATCTGTTTTGATGCAAGATTTTTAACATCTTTTTGTAAAACGTCTTTCTCCGATTTACAATCAATACGAATTAAAAATCTTTGGTTTAAAAGATCAGATTGAAATTTTGAAATACATAAAACAATAGCTAAAATTTCTTTTTTGATGGTAGAATAGTTCTGTTGAGCACTATTCCAATGTTTAGAAGTAAATGCAATAATTTGTTCCTTATTGTTGATCTTCTGTTTGAGAATGCCACCATAACCTATGTCAGAGGCATCAGTTTCAACAATTTTGAACGCATTTGGATCAGGAAGGCTTAGACAAGGAAGTGTCTTCACCTGTAATTTGATTTGTTTGACGATATTGGTATGAACATCTGTCCAAGGAGGAGGATTATCCTTCAGACGTTCATGAAGAGGTTTGAGGAAGTTACTCAGATGAGGAATAAAATCCGCAACATAGTTTAAACATCCTAAAAATCTTTGCAGTTGAGTTTTATCAATTATTTGATCAGGAAATTTATCAGCAAATTGAATTGCTCTTTCAATTGGAGTTATAGATCCTTGAGATATCCAATGACCAAGAAATCTAATTTTCGTTTGAAATAAACTAATTTTGGGTTTTGAAATGACTAAACCATTGTTTTCAGAAATACGTATAAATTTTTCAATATGTTGAAAATGTTGGTCTACTGAATTTGAGTAAATAAGCACATCATCAATATAAACAATGATATACTTACTACAAGGATTAAAAATATCATTCATAATCCTTTGGAATTCAGAAGGAGCGTTTTTCAAACCGAAAGGCATAACATTCCACTCGTACTGTCCGAAGGGAACAGTAAAAGCAGTTTTATACCTATCCTTGTCAGAAATCTGAATTTGCCAAAATCCTGATTTCATATAAAATTTTGAAAATATTTTCGTAGAATACAAACGTTTTAACAAATCAGATTTATTTGGTATCGGATATCTGATCCATTGCAAGGCTTCGTTTAAAGGTTTATAATTTATTACGAGTCTAGGTGCGCCACGCTCAATTTCTGCATTTTTATTTACATAAAAAGCAGCACAAGACCATGGGCTTCTAGATTTGCGAATCAAACATTTATCCAATAAATCTTGAATTTCCTTTTTACAGGTTTCAAGGATTTCTGAACTCATTTGAATTGGTCGAGCTTTAGTTGGAATTAGTTTGTCATTGAAAGTAGGTTCGTAAGGTAAATCAACAATGTATTTCTTACGATCCCAAAAAGCGTTTGGTAGATTTGAAGTAATACGTTGGACAATTTGATCAAGAATGTCTTGAATTCTTTGTTTAACATGTTGTTGACACAATTGTTTTTCTATCTGTTTGAAAGAGATATCATCCTTTAAAAAATTAATTTGTTTAGTTTTTGAAGAAAGTAGGTTTAATTCCTTGACTCTGGGTCTCAAGGCAAAAGGAAATAAAATAGTTTTTCCCAGATGTTGAGTAGAAATTCCATTATCATCAGTAACATATGGAAATAATAATCTAGCGAAAGGAGCGCCAAGAATTATTTGAGTTCCCATATTTTTTACCAAAATAAACGGAGTTTCTAAACGTAAACCTTGGTTTTCAACAACAACATTTGAAATTTTATATTTGACATCCAGTGCTGAACGATTTACACCACTGAATCTCTCAACAGTTTTTTCAAAATATTTTGTAGGGATGATTCCTTCATTAAAACAGTTAGAATCAGCTCCAGTGTCAAATAATACAGATTGTTCTAAAACAAATTCATTGTTAATTATGATTTTTGCATAAACATAAAATTTTTGAAGAGTCATTTTAGTTATTAAGTTTAAAAATGGTTCTGAAATGTTTTCAATTTCAGGAGTTAAATCTTCATTTTGATTTGAAGTTTCACCTAAAGTTTGGGCTTTAAAATTTCTTTCTTGAATGTTAGAAATAACAGTTGATTGAACTTGTTGTTGTAATTTTATTATTTGAATTTCAGATTTAATGTTTTGTATTTCAGTTTGAAGATCTTGGATAGTCACAACTTTGGGAGAATGTTTGAATTTATCAAGAACATTTTTTATATCAAATTTGTTAATTGGGACAATTGGTTTGGTGTTTGAAGATTCTGGATTTTGAATTAGAATTTCTTTTAGTTTCAAAAGATATTCTTTTTTATCAGAATCAGAAAGTTTATTAATAAGTTCTAAACAAAAATCATGTTCATTAGAAATTACGTTTATGGCTGAAGAAGATGTTTCTGGGATATCATCGTTTTGAACTTCGTTGATATCTTCAGAAGAGTCAGTTTGAGGTTCATTATCAGTTTCAGAAGTTTCTTCAATTAAAAGATTGTTAATTTGTTCAATTATTGAATCATCAATGTTTCTTATTTTTTTCATTTTTCTAGTTACTCTACAATATCTAGAAATATGACCTTGTTTTCCACAAGTATAACAAGTGGGTTTGGTATAAGGTAAATCAAATTTAGGCTTAGAATTAAATTCTTTTGTTAATTGTCTGGGTGGAGTTGAACGTTTGTAACGAACATAATTAGAATTTTTATAAAAATCACTTTTAGTAAGTTTAGAAAATCTGTTATGTTTTTTAGGTTTTTTACAACCAGGTAAGCCAAATTGTTCACAAAAAGTACCCAACTCTTTGCGATTAACAGACTTTTCCTTGGCTAATTGATGTTGAAGTTTATCATCTTGACAAATTTTAAGAGCAGTTTTCTGAACATAAGAGATCAATTGTCCATATGTCAGATTCTCATAAGGAATATTGCCATCATTTTGGTTACGAAATTTTTCTCTAACTTTATCACCTAATGAAGTAGGTAATCCAGCTAGGAATTTTTCTTTCCAAAAAGATTGATGGGCATCTTCCCTAGTAAGAACTTTGGATAGGAACGTATCTCTATACCATCTGAAATCAGATAGAGTTCTGCACTTAAGGTTTGATAAAAGTTCAGCAGATTTATCCTTCCAAATAGAAGGGTCACCTATGAAATGTTTTATTACAGAAAAGATTAAAGTATTAACAGAATCAGGAATGGGTTGGCCATTAGAGGTAATGGGTGTTCCATCAGCTTCCGTTTTAACAGTTTGAAAGATTGTAGTTTTATCATTTGCAGTTAGATAATTATCCCACCATCCTTTTAGTTGTCCAATAAAACCAGCAACTAAAAGATTAGTAATTTGTTCATCGGAATAACTATTATGTGTTTGGTAAACAGTACTAACCATTGTCATTTGTTGAAGAATTTGAAGGATGTTAGTTTCGCTTTGACCATCTATGTTCCACTCATAGATACTCTCAGCGTCATAATGTTTAAAATTTTGAGACAGGCGTTCCTCAACCAAAACATCAGGAGGACTCGCATAAGGATAATAAAGTTTTGTAGGTTGTTTCCAATTAGGTTGTTTCCAATTTAAAGTTTTTTGTTTTTTCCCATGAAGTTTATTAATTTGAAGTTTTGAAGATGTTTCAGAATCAGAAGAAGAATTTTTGGAAGAATTTTCTTCAAGATTCATAACTTGATTAGAAGTATTAGATTCAGTTTTAACTACAGCAGTTTGAAGTTGATTAAGTTTTTCATCAATTTGTTTTAAAAGATTAGATTTCTTATCTTGAAATTCATTTCTTAATTTGGAACTTAATTGAAAAGGTTTAAAAATTGGTGTTTCAATATTTGTTTGAGAAGAACTAGTTGAAGCAACAGTTGTTGTCGAAGAAATAGATGTTTGAGCAAAATGATTACCTAATTGTTGAAGATACAAATTAGTATAATTATTTTGTTCAATTATCTTTTTCATATCGTTTGAATCAACAGGTTGAGAAATGTTTTTAAAACGAAAAGGTGCTGCCAATAAGGTTTGACCTTGATCATCCTTATGAGCAGGTATTTGAACAGTTTTAGGAGGTAAAAACTCAGCAGAAATATCCTCATTATTATGAGTTTTCCATTGTTTTTTAATAACATCAATGTTTTGAGAAAATGGATATTCCATATTTTGATCTTGAGCGTAAGCATCAAACCAGTCAAAAAATGGGATATTCATTTGGACTTTTTCTAAAAATTCATAAAACTTAATTTGAATGTTTTTTCGATTTATTCCTTTAAAGTTTTCAAAAAACCATTCTCTTTCAAGAGTGTATTTTTCAGAATAAAATTCAGTTTGTAAAGATTTCTTATCAATTTCAAAAACATTTTCTAAAACGTTTATAGTTGGTTCCATGTTTTCAACTTGAGGTTCGTTTCCTAAGGAGGAATAAGTTGGAGAAGGTATTGAAGATAATTCATCACATTCCCTAGCATAAGTAGCTTGAGGAATATTAGAAGTATTATCAATTCCTTGAATATTTAAATTTTCTTTAGGTATATCAATGTTTTGAGGTACATTTGGAAGGTTTATTACCGGAGGTAAAGGTGGTATTGAAGAAAAGTTAAATCTAGAGGACTGAGTCCTAAAAGATCTGCAGTCTTCATAAACTGAAGGTTCAGACCTGTTTGAAGAAAACATTTGATTTCTTTGAAAAGAAAGTTTAACAGTACCATCAGTAGTTTGTAAGATTCTACTGACCTGTGATTGAGGCTTTGGAATAACCTGAGTGGCTCTTTCCATAACCCAATCATCGGGTAACTGAACATCTTTCCACATAATTGTTTGAGGAATAGTTAAGTTTGTATTATTTTGATCAGTTAAAAATACCATTGTATGATCCTTTTCAGGTGGAATCAACACCATGGAAGTTGAAGTGTTTAAGACTTTGTATTGGATTCTGTAAATTAAAGTTGCAGGAATAGATCCTGGTTTCATGTTTAAACCATGAAGTTTTACTTTAAGTTTTAAAGATTCCATTATGTTTTCGTCAATTAATTGTAACATTTTATCTGGATAACAGTTAAAGTAGACTGGTCCATTATGGAGACCTACTTCAGCTGCTGTCAGTAAGGAGTCAGTAAATATATTATGTCTATTGTCTTGAAGACAAAGTAAACACGATACATTTAAACCCCTGCGTATTAAAGGTTTGATTGCAACTTGGACACATCCAATATGCAAAAAATTATATTCTTTTTTATGTTTTTCAATAGATTTTTTAGAAAGAAGGTAGAAATCTTCTTTCTCAGGTTGGATTGAAACTGATTCTTCAACAGTTTTGATGATGTAATCAGATTTGGAGAACCATTTTCTATCCGGAGTTTGATAAAGAGTGTTTGTAGCAACTGGAGGTAAAGTCCAGTCATCAAATTTCTGATTAATGTTTTGAAAAGAAATTTCTTCTTTAAAAATTTTTTTAGTTGAAGGATTAATTTCCTCATCATTTTGTAACATGTTTGAAGAAGAAGAGGTCGAAGAACTGCTTCTTCTATTGAAGGAAATGGAACGGAATATAGAAGACATGAATAATAAAGGTAAAAGCAATAAAAGCTGAATAAGAACAGAAATGAAAGCAAGAAGTAGCAGAATATGAAAGCAAGAAAGAATAAAAACGAAAATCTCAATAAATTGTATCCCCTATAAACTCTTGATATCATCACCATCTGGATCCATAAAGGTACAACAAGTAAATTTGTTTCAGTTTATAAGGATTAAATTACTTTATTAAGATCTTAGTAAGATTTGTAAGAGTAGATATTCTAGCAAAAGCTGTTTTAGATCATTAAGGATAATACCAGAAGCTACTAGAACCTCGGTTCAACTTTGGGTAGACATTCCTGCCCTCAACACAAACAAACGGGCCTTACGGAGAAAACTATCCCAAAGAATTGGTCATGTAACTGATAACCCAGATCTATAACAGTGCTATTGAATACTACTGGGAAGATCTTACTAACACGCTAATAAAGAACTTAATGACCTATAAACAGATCCAGATGTACTTACCACATCTCTACTTCACCTTCTGGCTCTGATACCAAAAAGAGGAGGGGTGCCCGGAGGGGTGCCCGGAGGGGCGAGCGGAACAGGAAAGAAGGGGAAGATCGGAGTTATTAATGGTATTTGACAGTAAATACGCAATTTCATAGAACTGTTTAATCATAAAATCCCTTACACATGATCTCATCAAAATTCTCTTAATTTTTCTTTTTTTTTTTAAATTAAGGTGGGCAACGTGTCTGATAGCTAGAAGATTAAAAAAAGTAGTCCCACCAAATGGGCCATCCAATCACACTGGCACCGCCCTACCCACCATTTTGGATTCCATTATATCCGACTACCGCACAAGATTAATAGTTAATCATATGATAATCCTTTATATAGGACAAAAAGACAAAAATACCCTTACATATTTTTTCTTTTTCCTACTTTCAAAGGCAAGTCAAAGCTTGAAATAAAAGGATCTGGGACGATCTCCTAGACACACTTCCAAACACAATACCAGCTAGTGATAGCACTATTTATATTCCAGGTGACATTCCTAAACATGCATCAAGTACATTTGGTATCATAATTGTCTCAAAAGAGTCTCAGTGGCTTTATTATGCTAAACTGCCAACACTTCTGATTATGAAGCTCATAGGGGCTAGCTTGGAATTTAAAGTAAAATTACCTAACGGCTCTTACTTTAAAACATGAAAAACGAAAGTAACAATAGTTTAA
>QFDD01011261.1:0-10090 GCA_006871305.1 Vachellia collinsii
AAAGTTTATGGGGTTATCAAGTACCCACCGTCACAAACTTGAAAGAGCCTGTGTATGTATTGCATTGAATATGTGGCTGTAATGGTTTTCCAAGTACCTGGTTAAACTTGGATGATATAGTGAATTGTAAATCTCAGAGGAGTCTGAGGACTGGACGTAGGTCAGAGAGGACCGAACCAGGATAAATCTCTGTGTGCTTATCTTTCTTTCATCTTCACTAATTTCTAATGATTCCAGTCTTACTCTATCCAATATCATTATCTATGTTTTATCAACTTATGATTTGGATAGTTTGATTAATCAAGGTTTGAAAAGAGAATTATTGAAACACCCAATTCACCCCCCCTCTTGGGTGACGGCCATTCTAACACAAGCAACCTCAAAGCACTTGGAAAAATCAAGTAAGGCTAGTACTGGGGCTTTTGAAAGTTTGTGCTTGATGGTTTGGAAAGCCCGTGATACAGCAACACGCCAATTGAACTTGTCTTTCTTGAGACAATCAGTGATAGGACTCATGATATTACTAAAATCCCGGATAAAACGTCGATAAAAAGATGCTAATCCAAGGAAACTACGTACTGCTTGAAGAGATTTGGGTTCTGGCCATTCACTGATGGCTCTAACCTTCTCGGGATCGGTGGCTAAGCCCTTTTCAGACACAATAAATCCAAGGAAAACTACTTGCTTGTGAAGAAAAGAACACTTAGGAAGGTTGTCATAGAACTTTTCTTGCCTAAGTGTAAGGAAGACTTGGCGAAGATGTTGAAAATGTTCAATTTCAGACTTGCTGAAGATGAGAATGTCATCAAAGTAGACAACAAGGAATTTTCCTAAGTAAGGTCGTAAGAGATGGGTCATAACTCTCATGAACGTACTAAAGGCATTAGTAAGGCCAAAAGGCATAACTAACCATTCATACAACCCATCTCGCTTCTTAAACACAGTTTTCCATTCATCACCGGGTCGGATCCTAATTTGATGGTACCCGCTACGAAGATCAATTTTGGAAATCCAACTAGAGCCGGAAAGTACGTCAAGCATGTCCTCAAGTCTTGGGATAGGAAATCTGTACTTGATAGTGATTTTGTTAATGGCTCGACTATCCACACACATTCTCCAAGTACCATCCTTTTTGGGAGTTAACAGGGCAGGTATGGCGCACGGGCTAAGGCTATGTTGGATGTACCCCTTTTCTAACAATCCACAGACTTGCCGATTAAGTTCCTCCCTATCTCTAGGATTCATTCTATAGTGTGGTAAGTTAGGTAGTTGGGACCCAGGGACGAGGTCAATAGTGTGCTGGATGTCCCTCATAGGAGGTAAATTAGAAGGAAGCTCAACTGGAGTAATGTCCTTAAATTCATCTAAGAGTTGGGAGATCTCCTTTGACATCTCAGTACTAGTTATAGCAGTAATCCTGCTAAAGAACTTAGATATCCTGCATTGGGTGAAACCCCTATTCCTATTAGGGTGCAAGAGTATCCCTTCTTGGGGATTTGGAGGCGGAGTTTCTATGTTTTTGCCTAGGCCATGTTGCACTAACCTATTGACAGCTGACATGAGCTCTTCTAACTTACGATCAATAGCATCAACCCTAATGTTGGTCTCATTAATTCTAACATCGGCGCTATGATGTGATTCGCTTACCAATCGATCAGTGTATTCTCTATTAGCCCTTTGGAGGTCATCAAGGTTATTGGTGCTGCTTGCTTCTTGGGTGGTCATTGTGGCTTTCACAGCAATGAGCTCTTGTTCAAGTTGGGCTTGTTTATCAAGTAAGTCTCGAATGGTCATACGAAGGTGAATATGGGATTTTCAATGTGAAGGATGTAAATCATTAAATGCTGAGCAAACAAATAAGCAACAATCAATAGAAATTAAAAGAGATGAAAAAAACGACAACTCAAAATTCTAGAAAAGGGATTTTTTTTTCTTCTCTCTCTCTCTGTTTTTTTTTTTTGCCCTTTATGAAGCACTGAAATATATCAAAAAGTAAAGGGTAAATCAAAGGTAACTAAATGCATGACTAAAGTGATCAATGGAACAGAGACAACCAAGAAAATAACAATTAACTACCTCCGTAATATCCAATAGCACAAAATTTAAAGTTTTGGATCAAAGTGCCTTACCGATTAACTTTAATAGCCTAAAGTCAGAGACTTTACCCCCAACACATTTCCGTATGACGACCTCGAGCTCACAGAACAATCGAAGAGTCACAAACCACAAGAAAACAGCGAGCAGAACATCGGCGCGTGCAGTACACGCGCTGGGCAACGTCAGCCTGTGGTCCCACGAGCGCAACTTTGGGTGACGCGTGCGGTGGTGTTTGGCCGTGAAAATTTGTAATGAGGCCGGGTTTTCTGAGAAGAATGATTTGGAGGTGGAGGTGTATGAAAAGGAGCTATGAACAGTGAGATACGGGGGAAAAGGTGACGGTGGGTAAGTTTTGAGAGGTTTTTTTTTAGTGGTTTGAGCAACGGAAGGGAGGTGGAACCTGGCTCTGATACCAATTGATGCAGGATGGGGAGGGGAAAGAGAGAATATATGATTAGGGGAAGAAGGGAAACTAGAGAGAAGGAAGAGAAGTAGAGATATTTAAAGGATAAAAAGAAAGTATTATTTTTTCCAATTCAAAAGCTGCTTACAATGAAAATATGAGGTCTATTTGTAGTCTCACTCAAACCCTAGGACTAATCAAATTTGAAATTGAAAATAAATGCGAATAAAATAAAATCAAATCCAAGATATCAAAATACTGTCAAATCAATTCGAAATTTACAATAACTACTAATTAAATCAATTCAAACTGCAAATCAAATATGCGATATATGATAGTCTGTAAATCTTTGCGTGATCCTCCTTGATCTTTTATGATTCCCATCATTAGGCCTTCTTCAAGCCATGCGAGTCAACACCGCAGAGCAATGGATCCAACAAAGAGTGAACAAGTACAGCCCTATGTCGAAGCTGAACCTATTCGGAAAACCCACGGTGTTCATCTACGGGCAGGCGGCAAACAAGTTCATGTTCGCGGACGACGGGAGTGCGGTGGCGAACCAGCAGACCCAGTCGATAAAGATGATACTAGGGGATTGCAAACTGCTGGAGCTGAAGGGAGAAGATCATAAGAGGGTGAGAGGAGCGATTATGCCATTTCTGAAACCAGAATCGTTGAAGCGTTATGTTGGGAAGATGGATGAAGAAGTTAGGATGCACCTTCAGATGTATTGGAACGGCGAAGAGCAAGTGAAGGTGCATTATTATATTCTTCTCTGTCACTATAATAATACATCAATCAATAATGGAAGCAGGCCCGTCCTGGATATTTGTTGATGAGGATTCTAAAATTCTAAGTTATATTTAAACATTAATATTTGATCATAAAATATTAATAAGTTGATATTTTTAAATAATTTAGGTGATAATTCTGATCTTTAAATTAAGGTAATTCACATCCGGATCCACGGGCCAATCCAGTAAATCTAGGATGGGATTGAAGGAGAAAAAAATGTTTTAGGCTATTCCGGTTTATTCGAGCGGGGTGAATAATCTTCTTTTTAAATGAAGAAAATTGGTGATGATATCTGCCGATTATTTTTTTCAGCATATATATTATTTGAGACAATAATATTTGAAGTGTTGTTAGATAGTAAACGTTGATATCTCTCTTAATAAGAATTCGAATATTAATTTACTATATAATGATGTGATCTGTCTGTGCCACAGAGATTCATCCTCACTGGTAGGCATAGCCTATTTAAGAAACTTCCGTTGACTTTAACCATATGATTAAGGATTTTTAGACAAAACTCTTTACAAAAACCAATAAAAAATTTCCCTTCTTCTCGAAAGTAAATTGTGTCCTTGAACCTTAAATTTCTTTATTTTCAGGATCCATAAATCTTCACATAAATGGAATAAACCCATAATGACCAATCATTTCCAATCCCAATCTTCAACCATCCCCTTTTCCGGTTTGAAGCCTCTAATGTGCCACCTATAATTTTAATGTCATTTGTCATATTCAAACTTTCTGATTGTTTTTTTTTTTTATTTTGATCAATATATTCTACCTTAAAATGAGTAACATTTTGATATTTTATATGTATGAACGAAGCATTTTTGATTTTATGATTTTAAAAACTTTAAAATTGTGCATTTTTTTAAATTGTAAAAAATTCAAAATTTTATCATTTTATCTTAAAATGTCAAAATGCCATTCAATTTAAAGGGGAAAAAATTAAGTTGGGTTATTCTAAAGAGGATGAGATAAAGACAAAATAGAGGCTACAAATCCCCCATTTTCACTTCTCCTAATTAGGGGTGAGTAATAGAAGGGTGGGGACGGGCATAACCTATAGCATGCCCATTTATCATACCCGTACCCATGGTCTAGCTCGTTTTGACCCATGGAAATGGGTATGGGTCAAAGCAAGTGGGTTTAGATGTGGTATAGGTAACCGGAATGAACTTTTTTTTATTTCTGAAAATAAGCATAACATCATCGATGGAATGAGACAAAAGTATTCAGAATACATTCATCAAAGTTTAAAAGCGTTCGGGCAAAATAGAAAGGAGTCATAGGATGTACAATAAACCATAAAATTAAGCCTGTTACGGCTTAGGTATAGGCCAGAATATTCAGCACTTCTAAAGAATTCGAGAAATTCTCCATACGCATATACCCATATAACGGCAATGCTGAGACAAGCGGTGGTGATGCTTGGGGCTGGCAAGTGGATATGAGCCTACGAGGGAGGGAGGTAAGTTGGTCAAGGGAGGGAGGACCGAAGGACTGACTAGGTGGACGACGGTGATGAGTTGTGTGGACTGAGGGGGCGCGGGCCAGCAACTCAGTGGACCGCAGCAGAGGACAAGCACTAGAGGCCAGCCCCTTTTGTCTTAAGTTTGGAGTTGGAGGTTTTTTTACCCGTGCCCCGGCCCCTGTATGATGTACCCTGCCCGTTTTTTACCCACCCATCATGTTTAAGAGGGCACAAATCGATGGGTCACAGGAGGATTTGTTGATCACGAGCTTTTTGCTCACCTCTACTTCTAATGCCCAACTACTTAATGATCAAGAAGTATTCATTCTTCTGAGGGTGGAATATACTTGAGCTAAAATCAGAAAGCAAATTGAAGCTAAATAATAAAAATGATAAATATAATCTTTGATTCTTCAAGTCCCTTTTTATTTTAATTTTGATCCTTTAAGTTTCATTTTATTTAAAATATTGGTTCTTACGATTTAATTAAAACCTATACCATTTTGTCTCTTGATAGGCCAAAATCATGATAAGAGCAAACTTGTGAGATCAAAGATTGTGTTAGTCAATCCTAGCTAGCTAATGAAAATAAAATCAAACTGACTCATTATTTTCTCTTGTGCTTTGTAGGTTTTGCCCTTGATGAAGACCCTTACGTTCAACATAATCTGCTCGCTTCTGTTTGGTCTGGAGAGAGGAAAACAAAGAGATCAATTTCTGAATTGCTTCAAAACCATGATCGAAGGAATGTGGCCAATCCCCATTAACTTGCCCTTCACACGTTTTAACCGAAGCTTAAGAGAAAGCGCGAAAATTCAGAAAATGGTGAAGCAACTTGTGCAAAAGAAGAAGATTGAGCTCAAGAAGCAAAATAATAACATTTCTTCTTCTTCTCCGCAACAACAAGACCTCATCACTAGCTTGCTTGGCATGCGTGATGAAGAAGGAAATGAAGTGATCACTGAGAAGGAGATAATTCAAAACGCAATGCTTGTTATGGTCGCTGGACATGATACTTCATCTGTTCTTATCACTTTCGTCGTTCGTCTCTTAGCTAATGAACCTGCTATTTTTGAAGCCATCCTTTCAAGGTATGCCAGATACATGTATGTTAAAAGTTAAATTTTTTTTTTAAAGCGTGAATTTGCTCTATAAGTTTTCACTCATGAGTTGTGTTGTCTTAGAAGCTTTTTTAACTTCTAGATTGCTCCAGAAATGTTAAAATAGAGCAATATTACCCTTTAGCATTAAAAATATTAATGTCAATTTTTAAGAGTCAACGTTAGTTTTTAAATAATGAGACAACATTGTTATGTTTTGAAACTTCTAACCAATACTGAACTCAAAAAAATTTCCAGCACAACATTGTTATTGAGTAAAAATTTTTAAGACAAATTTGGACTTTAACTATTTTTTCCTTTTATTGAAGTGCATGCTTATAACATGAAATGATTAATTCTTTGGTATGACATTGGAGTTTCTAATATCCAAGGGGTCTGCATTTATAAAAGGAGTTTTGTCATGAGGCAAATGGTAAGTGAGATGTGAGGACAGTTTGGACCATTTAAAGTAGCTCCGCAAAGTATAGTCTAAAGATGCAAATAAATTAATGTGGTGTGTGTGTGTCACAACAAAAAAATAGTTAATTTCTAACGGAAATTTTCCGTGGTAAAATTAACAACAGAAAAATAGTCCGTGACAAATTTAATTATTATTTAATTCTTATTAATTAATTTTTATAAATATAATTCTTATTAATTAATTATTAATTTCTAATTTTAATTTCTTATTTATTTATTATTAAATTTTAATTAATATATTAATTAAAATGAATATTAAATATGAAAATATTAGAAATAATGTTTATTTTATTTGTAATAATTTTATATTAAAATCAATATTTTTTAAAATAATAAAAATTATGAAATTAATAATCATGTAAATATATAAATATTATTTTCCAATAAATAATATATTATATAAAATAAAATGAAAATAATAAAATAATAAACACATAAATTAAAGTTATCATTCAATTTATTTTTAGTTTTTAATAATATTATATATATGTATATGTGTATATATTAAATATATATGTGTGCATATAATTATAAATGTAAATAATTTATTATGCAGTAGCATATTATATATATATATATTTAAATATGTGTTTAAAAGACACAAGGTCGTCACAGCTCAACTGGTAAGGGATCATGCGCATGCACAGGTGGTCGGGGGTTCGGATCTTGGAGGAGGCAAAATTGCAAATTTATTAGGTGCGACACATGGCAGGGGTCCATCTGTGAGGTGGCGGCTCGCGGGGGTGACACGTGGCATTATTATTTATTTAAAAAGAAAAAAGAAATTTGCCACGGAAAATTCCATGGAAAAATTTCCAATGGAATATTCCGTTAGAAATTCCGTGGCAAACTTTCCAACGGAATTAAAATTCCGTCGGCAACCAATTTGTGACGGTGAATTTAGCGATAGAACAAATTCCGTTGGTAATTCATTCCGTGACAAATTCTGTGGTAAACCAAAATTCTATTGGTAATCCGTGGCTAATTTCATATTTTTTCTGTAGTGTGTGTGTGCGCGCACCCCTTGGATTATTTCAATTAAATGTTTGATATCTCTATTTGCGCTCATGTTTTCACTTCTACATAGAAATGCTAAAATTTGATGGTAATTTCCCTCTATAAATGATGGTTTTGAACTATCCATTATAGAGGAACCCTTTTTTTGACGGTTAGTTAATAGTCATATAAGATCATGTGCAAAAATATGCGGACGGTTAACTGGTAAACATCAAATAAGTCTTACCCAAGTTCAGTTTTCTTGTTTGAAAGGGAGGGTTAAATTACAATTAAGTTTGTTATCTCCAAGGTATTTATGGTCAATACACTTTGATCTTATTTATTGAGCCACCTAATTTGAACTAAATTCTTGAATCTTTTCGTTTTAAAAATGTTAGGCTTTATGCCAAGGAGCAATTGACAGTTTCATTGCATTTCTTGACACATCTAAAAAAATCATTGGTGGTTTTTTTTATTATTACAGACAAGAAGAGATAGCAAAAGGCAAGCTCTCAAGTGATGAGTCTCTTACATGGGAAGACCTTGACAGGATGAAGTGTGCTTGGAGAGTAGCTAATGAGACTCTTAGGATGTTTCCTCCAATCTTTGGTGGCTTCAGAAAGGCTGTTAAAGATATCGACTATGGAGGATACCTTATTCCCAAAGGATGGCAAGTAAGTGAAAACTTTCTCCAACAACACCAATGTATATACATATGTCACTTATCAATGCAAAACATTTTATTTTGATGAGCATATATTTAAACTTAAAAATGGGATAGGAGGCTAGTGTTGCAAGCATTGAAAATATTTAATGACTAAAATAAAATAAAGGGTCAAGGTTCAATTTGACCCCGAAAGTTTTAGTGTATGAATTGTAAGTATTCGATAATTTTATTTGTATCAATATCATCATGAAAGTACGTGTTAAAAGAAGCAAAAATGTCCCGAGTGACATTACTCATTTTTTAGCATTTCCTGGAAGATATTAATCCAACATAGAAATCTTCACGAAAAAAATTAGACCATATCCCTAAAATGGATGTACATACCAATACATCAAGGTCAAAAAATGAGGTGTTTTTTTTGCCCCCAATACTTCATCTTAATTCTAAGCATCTTTTTCCTATTTTGTTATGTAGATCTTTTGGGTTACTGCAATGACCCACATGGACAATAACATATTTCCAGAACCTTCAAAGTTTGAACCAAGTAGATTTAAGAACCAGTCATCCATACCCCCCTACAATTTCATCCCATTTCGAGGAGGACAAAGAATATGTCCAGGGTATGAGTTTGCTAGGATTGAAACTCTGGTGACAATCCATTATCTAGTGACTCACTTCACTTGGAAGTTATTATGTGTAGATAATCTCTTTAGGAGAGATCCAATACCAGCGCCAACTCAAGGTCTACCTATTCAAATTTGGCCAAGAAAACTTTCTTAATTAGTTCTACTTGAAAAAAATACAACTCTTATTTATTTTGGTCATACAAAAGAAAAGTTTGACTTGATATTTTCCATTGAATACTTGATAGAACCCAATATTTACATGGTTTTCTTGAGTGTTTTATGGTGTTTTGTAACACCTTTACCCTTATTTTGCATGCATTTATACCATTATTGATTATATTGATTCATGCATTGCATTGTATTTAGTTAAGGGTAAAAATGGGTCATTTATCTCATCCAAACTGTGAATGCCTTGATCTTTAATTCATTTAACTTCTACAAAGATCTTTATCTTTATTTGTAGGCATTTGGAGGAGATTTGAAGACCCAAAATGGAGTATAGAAGGAGCCACAAGTTCATCAAGAGCTAATAATAATCATAGGAGCCCTCTGCCACTATTATGTCGCGACTCAAATGCTCCATGTCGCGACTCACATACTTTATATCGCGACACAAATGCTCCATGTCGCGACTCACATGATCCATGTCGCGACGCAAATGCTTCATGTCGCGACATAAGTGCTTATTGCTGAAGCCATGCGTTTTGAATTAGGTCACTCATCTGCTACATATATATAGAAAGCAAGCCACCACGAAAAGAGAGGCTCCACTCTGCAGATTTGCAGAGGAGAGGCTCCAGCACTGCCCTCTCTCAACTCCAACTTCCTCATCCATCTCCTCTTCCATTTTCCACCATTTTCCATCTTCTTCCACCATTCCAAACCGATTAAACCTTCCCCATCACCTTCTTCTTCACATTTCCACCCCTTCTTGTAGTCCCTCTCATGGCAGAAAGCACCTGTGGTTGCAGCTGCGTTTTGGAAGCAATGAGGGGCTAAATCCTTAGTCTCTTGGTGAAGGAATGAAGCTTGAGTTCATGGGCTCATTAGGGGAGTTTTTCTTAGTCTTGATCTATGTTTGAACTTGTGTTAGTAATTTCTAGATCTAGGAATTTCTACTGTCATGTAAACCTTTATCACAGATTTGTGATTTTGTGGTTGGACTATGTATTTGGATTGGATGGTGTGTTTATGCTGAATTACATATATGCATTGCAGTTGTGATTAATCCATTGCATCTAATTAGTTGTCAATGATTGTTGATAGTTAATGTGTGTGTTTGGATTCTTTGGTTGTAGATTTACAATCATTGGAGCATTTGCATCATCCATTCAACTGCACTCTAAGTGGTTTTAAACAATGTTTTAAGAGGTGGTAATTAACTTGGATCCAAGGGAGTTTTCATCAATTAAAGCATTGGACCTAAGTGATTGCTTGGGGTTTTTATCTAGA
>QFDD01011263.1:0-11247 GCA_006871305.1 Vachellia collinsii
CACTTAAACTGCAGGGGGTCCTCTCTATTTTTAATTTTTTTTTCACTTTAGTTCTTATAATCAATTCAGATTCTTTCTCACTGTGCTGCTTCATCCCGAGCAATTCAGATTCTTTCATTAAGTTTAGGGCTTTTCTACGTTCTTGCAATACGATTTGTATTCTGGTTACTCGATCTGAGCATGGAAGGTCGACATCTGACATTATTGCCTTCCACTGCGTCAACGACCGCCTCTGCCCCTAGCCATGATGCTTATTCGCCGACTGATGCCTCTGACAATGCTTCCTTCTCGGTCACCGTTGCGCTGGCAAAAGAAGCTGCCTTGCATTTTCAGTCAGGAAAGTTCTCCGAATGTGTTGAGGTCTTGAAGCAGCTATTGCAGATGAAGCAAGACGATCCCAAGGTCATTTTTCTTTCTGTTTTTGCATGGTTATTGATGACTGGTCCTACGTACGTCATTAACTTTGCTGCATGCCTTTATTTTTCCCCTGGGCTAAATAATTCTGGAAATGGTTGACTCTCTTTAGTGTTACCCGCTTAAGCATTTCCATTTATATTTCCATTTGAATAGTTTTGACAAGACTCGATTCTTTTCTCCTGCCCAGATTTTAGTTGGTGGACATGTTGTGTTCTGGCCATTTAATATTACCTACGAAGTCTGCTATCCTATTCTCCAAATATAGAAGATTTTAAATTTAAATTTGAATACTAATATTTCAGGTGCTTCATAATATTGCAATTGCGAGATCCTTCCAAGATGGCTGCTTGAATCCCCAAAAGTTGCTAGAAGTACTCAATCGTATAAAGGTAAGCTACCTCCCCCTCTTGTTCCACATTTTCTTTATTCTCTCCCAGAGGTTTACATGGAAGCGTTGGCTTTGTTGTAGTTTTGTTTGGCCTTTTTTCTTTCTCTGTTTTTTTTTTTTTTTTTGGGTTGGTTGGCCTGCCAGTGAAATTAATTTGTTCCTTTTCCCTAGCTCTTCATGAGAAAGGGTATATAATTACGTTTAGGTCAATACCAAATTAAAAGCAGTAATGACAAATTCATATGGTCATAGCTTTCAGCTATATTTTGAATTCTGCAAACTCAAAAATTGGCTAACCCAAACTTTCAGTAGTTTATGAGCCTTTGCGCAATATGCAGGTGAATGCATTTTTCTTTTTGTTATGGGGAGGGACTTTGAGATTTTTCTATAGGAACTTGGTTGAAAATGGTGGGATGGATGTTTAAAATTTCACAATATGCCTTGATCTAGATTGATCATAAATAGGCTGCTTCATGATGGTAAGCCTTAGACTCGGACTAGATTTCTTACATTGGAATAGGAGAGCTGCAGAGATGGGAAATTTCTAATACCTAGTTGGCTAATGTTCATGAATAGTTATGCCAGCCATTAACTATTAAATTCTTTCTTCTTTGGTTTTCAATTTTATGATATAATATTTATGGATGTATATGCGCGCACATACTGAGACCTGAATGATGTACTTCAAAGTTAGGGAACGTAGCTGTACAAGGCTTGAGTATCATTTTTCTCATTGAATCGTCATTTGAATGACTGCAGAAGATAGGGGTCTTAGAACATTGGTGACACAATCTTTCTGCTCACACATTGTCGGGATATTGACGTTCATTTTTGTTTCCAATCTGCCCTCAAACCATAGAATATTTTTCTTTCTGCTCACACATTGTCGGGTCTTAGGGTTTTGAAACATGATTTGTCCTAATTTGGCCCATTTGCATTTTGTTTTGATTCTTTGAAGTTTCCATTTCTGTTTTGTTTCACTTACGTTTTTTGTTTTGGCCACTCATTTAGTTGTGCTTACTGCTGCATCTTGTTACTGCCATTGGTTAGAGGAAATGTGACGAGCTTGCTTGTGCTTCTGGAGAACATGGAGAGTCAGTTAAGAATGTTGGATACAAAGTTGTTTTGGGATCCAAAGGAAGTAATGCTTTGTCAAATCAGTTTTCTGGTGCACATAGCACCACCACAACATATACAGATGACTTTGACCCATCTGTGGCAGTACTAAATATTGTATGTTGGTTACTCCTTATTACTTTAAATCTTTGTTTTCTAAATAGCTTTATATTTCAATTAGGGCATTAAATTATTAACATATTTTGTTTGCTTTTTGTGATTTGAATCTCTGCAGGCCATCATTTGGTACCATCTCCATGAGTATAGAAAGACATTATCAGTTTTGGAACCCCTTTATCAACATATTGAACCCATAGATGAGGTACATCATTAATTGATCAATGTCATATTGTTCTGGAAGTTGCAATGTGTTGACTGATTTAATTTTGTACTTTTTTGGGTTCTCTTTCTAAAAGCAGACAACAGCTCTGCACATATGCCTGCTGCTGCTTGATGCTAGCCTTGCTTGCCTTGATGCATCAAAATCAGCTGTAAGTTATATTTTATAATTAAACTGGTTCATTTGTTAAAGCCTTTTTCTGATATTTATATTTTTTTCAGAATTATTGTGAAGCACTACAACTGTATTAATGAACTGTTGACCCTGAGTCATCTGTGTTAGGTGCTGTAGGTGTATGAACATCTGAGTATTGAGTGAGACTGAGGTATTATTTTTTATATATAATGTGATATAAGTATCACTGATTGTGAGTTTCTTAATTTGCTTCCACTCTTTGTGCCAATGCAAACATACCAAGTATAATGAGAGTAGTCACTCAAAAAAAAAAAAAAAAAAAAATGCTACATTGGCCAATTACAGGGAGATATCCCTATTATGAGATCAAGTCATCATAATCTCCTTAACTTTTACAATTGTCATGATAATTAGCATAATATATCATAATCAGTGATTCCTTATCCTATTTGTTGTGAGGAAGAATTTGGTTAACTATGGAATTGGTTGTAGAAGTAGGGAGTTCTAAAGATTAACTATGTCTGCTTTTTTTTTTTTTTGGGGGGGCGGGGGGTGTGGGGGAGCTTGTCCTATGTTGTATTGATGTTTGCTTCCCCTTCTCTTATTTAAGGACTTGTCCTACATGTTCGTGTGGGTCAGTTAAAAATTTTTTGTTCTTTACAATTTTTTTTTTAATTTTATTTTTATATACGATTAGGAATTTAGAATATTTTACTTGGTTTGATTTCAAAAGCATGCAATAGTTATTTTGTTTTTAGAAATTTGTTAAACATATTTGGACAATTCTTGGCATTGCATTAATAATTGTTTATAATACGGGTTACGAATATTTCAAGAGTTTTGGTAGAAAAACAAAGGACTGTTCTTGGAGAGTTCTTTCTTCTCTTTCCAGTATTTTATGAGATTTTGATAATTAGATAAAGTAATTCTATTAGTAAACAATATTTTCTGTATATAAAATAAGTGAATGAGGAGCTTATAGAATTTCTTTTTTTCCAATTTATCTTTTCAGAAGAGCGAAGTTCTGATGCTGGAATCTGTTTTGTTAGGATGTTTTGTCTTATCTGGAAAGGGCATTTGGTGTTTGTAATGTTAGGCAAGGGGACAATGAAAGCATAGCACAGCAACAATCTGCAAACCTAATCACCAAGCCTTCAGCAATCCCTAGTGGTCCATCAGCTGTAGATGTCCCCTGTTCTGATCTGGGGTCCATTGCTAATGTGTCTGAAAATCATCTGTCTAGAGCTTTTTCTGAAGAGGCCCTGGATTATGAAGCCATGATACTGGATATGGGTGGACAGAATTTAACCAGGCCAACTGGTTTATCATCACATGATCTATCAATGACTTTGGTTGATAGGTTTTCTGATGTTGAGTTGAAGCTTAAATTCCAGCTTGACAAGGTTGAATTTTTGTTGCTAACCAGGAATTTGAAGTTAGCAAAACGTGAAGTGAAGCTGGCTATGAATATTGCATGTGGAAGAGATTCTTCAATGGCTCTTTTTTTAAAATCTCAGCTTGAATATGCTCGTCGTAACCACCGCAAAGCAATCAAGCTATTGATGGTATCAAACAATAGGACAGACTCAGCATTTTTGAGCATTTTCCACAACAATCTTGGTTGCATTTACTATCAGCTTGGGAGATACCAGACATCATCATTATTTTTCTCAAAGGCATTGACTAATTGTTCATCCCTTAGGAAGAACCAACCGCTAAAGCTGCCTACTTTCTCAAAGGATAACGCTCTTCTTATAGTATATAATTGTGGTATGCAGTACTTGGCTTGTGGAAAGCCATTGCTTGCTGCTCGCTGTTTTCAAAAGTCTAGCATGGTCTTCTACAATAAGCCTCTTTTATGGCTGCGGCTTTCCGAATGCTGTCTGATGGCATTGGAAAAGGGCCTAATTAAATCAAGCCATGGCTTATCAACGAGGTTGGAAGTTGGAGTTCATGTTGCTGGGAAGGGGAAATGGAGGCAACTTGTATTGAACAATGAGAGTCCAAGAAATGGATGTGTAGAGTTGCTTGACAGAGATGATTGCCATCTCAAAAATGATGTACAGCTGAATTTATCAATGCCTTTGGCCCGGCAATGCCTCTTAAATGTCTTGTACTTGCTGGATTCCAACAAGACGGATAGCATAAAGTCTGGTATGCCTTTAAATTCGTCAAGGGAGGAAAATCATTTAGGTGAAGTGCCATCCAACAATTCGAACAAGAATTCACTTGGAATCGATTCCAAGGCATTTTCATTAGCATTAAGCTTAGGCCAGGCTCATTCGAATGGGGACTCGAGAGAACAAAAAGGAGGTACTCAACAGGAAGTCATTCAGAACTCCCTGTCCCATTATGAAGATATTTGCAGAAGAGAAAATTTATTGATTAAGCAGGTTGCTCTTGCTAACCTGGCATACATGGAATTGGAATTAGACAACCCTGTCAGGGCACTGTCAGTTGCAACATCTCTTCTAGAACTTCCAAAATGCTCTAGAATTTATCTCTTTCTAGGCCATGTTTATTCAGCAGAGGCCCTCTGCTTGCTAAACAGAACAAAGGAAGCTGCCGAGCATTTGTCAATTTATTTGTCCGGGATAAACACTGTTGAATTTCCTTTCAGTCAAGATGATTGCAAGAAATGGCAGGTGGAGAGAACTGCTGAATTTGAAGATGGAATCGCAGGATCTCCACCAGCCAACGTTTCTTCCTCCGACGACTCACAACGCATAGATTGTCTCAAGCCGGATGAGGCACGCGGAGTAATTTACGCAAATTTTGCAGCGTTGTCTGCAATGCAGGGCGAGTTAGACCAAGCCCATCAATTAGTTACCCAGGCTTTATCGATATTGCCAAACAGTCCAGAAGCCACAATTACTGCAATTTACGTGGATCTCTTGCTTGGTAAGTCGAAAGAAGCTTTATCCAAGTTAAAACGATGTAGCCGAGTTAGGTTCCTTCCAGGTGCAATTACATTGAATAAGTCTTAGTCTTGTATTCATGGGCTTTATCAATTTCTCCTGGTCTTCTCAGTGCTAGTTAGAGGTGGCTTAATCTTTTCCTTAGAATCTTTGTGCCATATACACAAGTTCAGCCTTTCACAGAATAAGTTTTTTTGATGGTTCATTTATTCCTTTATTCCAAATGTAGGAGTCAATCATAGGTGTGGTGGCTGTCTTTTAATTATTGCTACTGCCACCTTTAGAAATTTGAGGTGTAAATTGTTTTTTGTTGTTGTTGCTGTGATTGTGTTTTTACGGGCTGATTTAGTTTATATTCAAAAGGAGAGGTCATGGTAACATTGAGAAAGAACAGGAAATTTGATAAATCCTTCTGAATCTAATTACATCCTTATTTGCAGAGTTCAGAGGCGGATCTGAGGTATATATTGATAAGATTTATTGTTAGATTTCCCAGTTTATGTGATAATGGAATGATTATTGGTACGAAATGGCATTTTGGAAATAATGTTACTCGGTATGATTATTCATATTTGTTGTTAATTATTTTTTTTAAAAAAAATATGAATGTGGCAAACCTCTAATCAACGATCGTTTTGATCTTGAAATTAAATTTCCTGTGATGATATTCTTTAATATATAGAAATCCTTGAACTGAGATTCAATAACTCTACTCCCTCCGGATTTCAGGGAATGTTTTGATTCATTTTAATTTATTTAAATTTGAATTTATAATTGTGGAAGGATATTAAACTTATCTGGTACGGGATATTTCAATTTGAAACTTATCAACATTGGTTTTGGGAAAATGCTAGAAAAAGAACCTGGAAAATGCAAAAAGACAAAAATGTGTTACATTTCAAAATCCCACATAGGTACGAGGAATTAAATTGGCATTTACAAAATATAAAGGAACTTACCAAAATGTCCTTCTGTCATTTACGAAGGAAATAGCTAACGAAAAATGAAACACTCCTCTCCTGCTCATTCCTCTCCTCTCCCACTGTGCTATTCCTCTTCCTCTGTCGCACTGACATACACACTTCTCGTATCGCCCACTCGTTAGTTTGGTGTTTCAACCATTAAAGCGATTTGTGCTCTAGTTAAAGACGATGGTACATCAGTGTTTTGTAGTGTGTTGGTCCCTGTTGGTGTTGCTTTCTGTCTGGTATTTCGCACGTTAAATGGAGTAAGTTCGTTGATAGATTTTGTTAGTCTGGTGGTTTCTTATCTTAGTTTACAAAGACTAATGTTGGAAGTGTTTTTCCGTCAAGTTGAACACTGAGTTCGACCTATTGCATTCATTTATTTTATTTTTTTTTATTAACAATGAAGTGAGCGAGATTATAAAATTTTGGGAATTTGGATGAATAACATCAACAGAAAGGAATATGTTTGGATAGGTTGGTAAATAAGCAATGTTGTCTGTGGGTAATGGTACATAATATTAGGTAATGAGTACATGTGTATGGGGCAATGGCTATTGTGTATAAGATAAGTATATCATGATTGTGAACAAGTAAATAATTATTTGTGAATATAATTTATGAGTGTGAAACGTTTGTTATGCAAGAGAAAAAAGTTGGTAATAGAGAAAGCATCAACATAAAAAACCATACATATTAGTTACGGTGATGTTTAAAAGGGAATTTGTGTCTAAAACGGGGAAGAAGTATAAGAACATAAGAGATTGAAGTAGGGTGCTGGGCAAGGTTTGACGTGAGCTGCTTAAGCATGAGAAGAAGTACAATGATGAGCGAAGAAAACAAAGGCCGATAAGAAGAAGAAGATGACTGTGGCAAAAGTTCCCTTTCAAACCCGTTGCTCACTATGGGGATTCAAGTCCTTGGTGGATTATGTAAATAATAATGTCAATTTGAAGGAGAGGGTTAAGAAAATTGGATTTGGAAATTTGCTGAAGCTGAAATTGGAGAGCCTCCCTTGTAATATTATTGCTGCAATGCTCAAATTATATGACCCACCAACCCATCGATTCAGGATCAGGGGAAAGACAGAAAATAGAAGCGCAAGATGTTGAGAATTTGCCAGGAATACCTCATCATGGTAATGATATCATACTGGGGTTTTAGAATGATGATCCTATGTACGAGAGTTTGAAGAGGGAGTATATGAAAAAGACATATAAAGAGATATTCCATGAGATACAATTTGTGGGGAGGGTGAAAAGTTCGAGATGCTGTTTGTCCTCTACATGTTAGGGATCTTTCTATGTCCCATAGTGAGTGAAAAAGTAAGCCACAGATTGTTGAAAGTTATGTGTAGTAAAATGGATGGTTTTAGAAAGTATGACTGGACAACATACATTATTAATGATTTGTGGAAGGAGATGAGTGGTTATGTGAAAATGTTTAGGAAAAAGAAGGAAAGGGAAGGTAGTTGCTATGTTGGTGGTTGAATCTACCTGCTGTTAGTTTGGTTGAGTTATTTTAGTTTCGTAAATTAATGTTTGGTTGAGTTATGACGTGCTAACTGTTATGCATCTATTATTGTAGTTATATTTTGGTGAGCATTTCCTATTGACATTTTGTAATTTCCTTTACATTTATTTTGGTAATTTCCTTTACATTTCCCATTGTTTTTGTCAATATTTTAATGCAAAATAAATATATCATCTCCTTTTTTAAAGAAGATTAAGTAAACAAAATAATTTACTTCATAATATTTATATTCATCATTTTTCTTAAAATAATTTTCCTGAAAAGAAAGACTTATAACTTTATATAATCTAATAATATATAAATAAATACTTTTAAGTAATTTATTTAATTTCTTTAATATTTGGAAAAAAAAGTCAATCTAGCTCTTGTACTATTTCAAGTTCTTAATATAAGAAACTGACTTTTGTTAAAGAGATTAAATACATTCATATATTATTCATATTTATTATCTTTCACCAAATTAATTGTCCTATTTATAAGCTAGTATATAATCTAATTATATATATAAATAAATATTTATATGTAGTGTATATAACTTTTTTAATCTCTCTAGCAAAAGTCAACATACTCTTATATTAAGAATTAGGTGTAGTGTTAATTTAATTAATAGACACTTGACAAAAGATTTCTATTACATGTGCAGAAATTTAAGAGATCCGTTTTCGGGTTTCCTTTTACTACCTCTTTTTAATATAAGATTCGGTTAATTATTTTGTGGAAATTAAAAAAATTAAATAAATTATTTAATATATTTATATTTATTATTTTCAAAATAATTTAGCTGATTTAGAAATTGATAAATTTTCTCTTATTCTTAATATAAGAACTGTATAACTAATTTTAAAAAGATAAAAAAATAATTTAGCTATTTATAATAAATATGAGTTAATTATAATGTTTAAAAATACATCATATGAGGGGAATAGGGTCAATAGATTGCAGGCAAGGATTACCACCCTTGTGTAGCATTAAAACCGGGCGTGCAATTAATGTAAACAATCTTCACAATGAAAAATTTTGATAATTTGTTTTTGGGTTAAACTAACTTTTGTTCCTTATAGTTTCTTTCAATTTGGGTTTTTATCCCTATAATTTCAAAGTTTTGTTTTTGGTCCTTGAAGTTTAGTCTGTTTCACACTGTTAGTCCTTATAATTTCAAAAGGATCTAAATCGGAAGTTAATGTCATTAAAGTTGCTGACGTATCACTAACACCGTTATCTTTGCTGATGTTACCTGATGACTGGATATGGTCAATGCTTATGTAAACTGGTCAAACACACTTTTGGTTCTTATAGTTTGCCCTAATTTAGGTTTTGGTCTCTGAAGTTTAAAAGTTTTGATTTTGATCCCTGAAATTTATTCTGTTGAAAAATGTTAGTCTCTATAGTTTTAAAAAGATTCAAACCAAATATTCACACCGTTGATTTTGCTTATGAGTCACTGATTCTATTAATTATGGTAAAATAGCTTAATAACCCAAAAATCTTAGATTCCAGTCTTAATAAATAATTGACTCTATTGAGTTTACCATCATAAAACTCAACAAGTAACGCATACTTGTTCGACACTATATTTTGATTACGCCCTTTGAAAATGAACATCCACTCTAACAATTTCGTCTCCATGTCAAGATATTTAATGAGAAAATGATAAATCAATTTTATTTATTTCGTACCTTTCACTCAATGAGAAAATAGATCAGATTCTACAGGATCTAACCTGTGGAATATCAGAATATGATCATTGCAATCGAATCATCGATACGATATACAAAAAGAACTCAACATATTTGATATATTTATCTTTGAATGAGATCTCAATTTCAGCAATGTTTTCATTAGATATCTTGACATGGAGATGGAATTATTAGAGCGGATATTCCTTTTCAAAGGGCAGAATCAACATCTAGTATCGAACAAATAGGTGTAACTGTTGAGTTCTATGATGGCGAACACAATGGAGTCAATTATTTATTAAGACTGGAATGTAAGATTTTTAGGTTATTAAGGTATTTCACCATAATTAACTGACTGATAAGCAAAATTAACGGTATTAATATTGTGTTTAAGTTCTTTTAAAACTACAAGGACTAACATTTTTCGACAGAGTAAATTTCAGGGATCAAAACCAAAACTTTTAAACTTCAAGAATCAAAACCAAAATTTTTAAACGTCAGGGACCAAAACCTAAATAAGGGCAAACAATAGGGACCAAAAGTAGGTTTGACCAGTCCATGTAAGTATTGACCATATCCAATCATCAGGCTATGTCAGCAAAGATAATGGCGTTAGTGACATGTCAGCAACTGTAACTGCGTTAACTTCAAATTTAGGTCCTTTTGAAATTATATGAACTAACATTGTAAAATGGATTAAACTTCAGGGAGTAAAACCAAAACTTTGAAACTATAGAGACCAAAACCCAAATTGAGGAAAACTATAAGGATCAAAAGTTAGTTTAACCCTTTGTGTTTTAATTAGGATAGCACTGTGGAAGAAATTTTTACATGTGCTGGGTGCACTACGTGTACTGGTGCACCAGCTTCCTTTCTGTAAATCCGGGCTTATCTTTTGAAATTTCTCATATTCAACCTTTATTTTTGGGGCTAATTATATTAAAGGTCCTATAGAAAATAATATTTAGTGAAAAGAAGTATAAAAATCATATTTATTTAAAAGGAAGTATAAATTTCAAAATATTAAACTGTCCCTCCCTAACCTCCTACCTTTCCTCCTATTTTCTCTCCACACTCTATTTTAAAAACAAATATGAATTTTTAAATTTTATGTATTAAACAAAATTTTCTTCAATTTTTAAAACTTTCATAGATATTTGGGAAAATCCCAATAAAAGACACTTGAATTATTTAAATTCTAATTTAGGTCATTAAATTTAACAAATCTTTAATCAGGTTGTATGATACAATTAGGGATTTATAATTTGAATCAAATTACCACTATATCCTTTAGTTATTAAAAACTAAAAAAGTAACATTATTGGTAGAATTGTTAACAATTAAAACGTCGTTTTCGTCGCCTTCGCCGTGGTGGTCCTCATCCTGACGCCATCTCCACTGCTTCACAGTGCTCGTGCTCCTCAGTCCGTCCCTCGTGTAACTCGACCATTCCCTTAGTTGCTGCTCGTCCATCTTGTGGCTTCTTACATTCTGGTAGGCTCTTCCTCCCAATCACTTTTCGTCCTGGTATTCTGGTTCAATCTTCAATCTTTCAGTTTTATATAGTGTTTATGTCCGCATGCATCCTTTTCCTTACTTTACAATGTACATAACATTGTTTGATTCTCTGATCAGTGTTACAGTTTATAATTAATCATCATTTAATTTGATATTCTGCTTTATCTGCTGAATACGCATGGAATATTTTAAATTAAATTAATCATTATTTAGTTTGATATTCATTCAGTTTGATTTTGTA
>QFDD01011264.1:0-10571 GCA_006871305.1 Vachellia collinsii
AGATTTACTTCTTGCATTGTTTTGTCATTACACCACTGTTTTCATAAACCAAAACCCCCTTTTCATACCCAAGTTCAACATGTTTTTGATAACCAATTTAGACTAGGAAACCAATAAACCGCTCCTCGAGAAGAACGATTGGTTGCCCACTATACTGCATTAATTTGGAGCAATCATTTTGTATCGAACCGGAAGGCGACAATCCGCGTCCGATCAGCAGGACACTCCATCCCAAATAGAGCCTATTTGGAACATCCTATATCAGACTGACAGAACATGGAGGGCCACTTTGACTCTATCATGCACCCAATAAACACTACTACTAAAAAGCCAAATGCACTAACTGATGCAGCCAAAGCCAACTTGTTAGTCTTACCCATGGAATGGCATAAGTAGATCCAAGAATTGGAAGCCATTATGGGGAGGATCCTAGGAGTACCTATCCCTTTGAAGAAAAGCTAGTCAGGCAGTTTCGTTGACTCTCCATTCACAGATGAAATCAAATGGTAGACATGCCCAAGAAGTTCACCCTTCACACATTCAAATGTATGACTGAACGATAGATCCTAACTAGCACATGGCTAACTATAGACAGTGAATGCATCTCATCACGATTCCACATGACTTTGGGATGCGTGCATGTGCAAAGGGTTTAGATCCATCTTGTCAAGTCCAATCATGGAATGGTTTACTTCAATACCCTTCCAGTTTATTACCTCATTCACAGACCTTAACGAGACGTTCATCTAGTAGTTTTCAAGTAGCAGAAAGCTGTGTAAACAGCCCAACAACCTTTACAAGATAGTTCAGCGATGAGGATAGTTTCTTCGTGACTTTTTGGAACAATTCAACTGAGAAAAAGTTAACATATCTAATTGTGATGTCACAATTACCATCTTTGCCTTCCTTAAAGGTTTTACTTGATTATGATCTTTATAAGGAATTGACCAAGCATACCTACAATACGATGGAAGACGTCATGGCTCGTGCATGGGCCCAGACTAAATGTATAACATCACTTTTTATTACCCTTTTATATTCATTAGAAATCATATCTAAACCATTTAAATACCTTCCAATTTATAGAATTAGTAAATCAAGTGAAACTTGAAAACCTTTCTTGCATTACTATTCATTTTCACTGTTCACTTGGTAAAAATTCTGAAATTTAGGTCAACTTTGAAAAATCATAACTAATTCTAGAAAAATCAAGATTAAGTGGCTCAAGTCTCGAATTGAAGCTTATAAAATCTTGAGAGATTATATACTTCTGCCAATTTCTTTTGTTTCTAGATGGTTTGTGTTGCCAGAAAATGTGCAGTCTTGGTTAATCTATCCACTATAACTCATATTGCATTGTGATACGATGCTTCTAGGAATCCAATGATAAAATCCATTTTCACACTATCCCATTTCCACTCTGGAATATGAGGACTCTGTAACATTCTTGGTGGTTTCTTATGCTCTACTTTCACTCTTTAACAAGTGAGACATCTTGCCATGTATTCTGTAATGTCCCACTTCATCCTAGGCCACCAAAATAATTGCTTCAGCTCATAGTACATTTT
Source organism: Vachellia collinsii (assembly GCA_006871305.1). Classification (NCBI taxonomy): domain Eukaryota; kingdom Viridiplantae; phylum Streptophyta; class Magnoliopsida; order Fabales; family Fabaceae; genus Vachellia; species Vachellia collinsii. Next base: position 1,569 of record QFDD01011264.1, read on the forward strand.
TGTCATTCCTGGATGAATAGTGTAACTACTCTTAGTAGGCTTTGGAGGGATGTAATATCTATTTCTGAATCTCAATATTCTCTCAGAGGTCTTATTGAATTCCCTAGCTCCCCCTCAACTCATCTGTCCTCCAATATTTTGTGCAAACTTGTCTTGCTTCTGTGCTTCTTTAATCTCTTCTTCCATACTATTGATGATCTGAGTGGTACCTAACTTATTAGGCTTGACGAGAAATTGACTCATCAAACCCCAATCTCTGATGTTCTCTATCAATCTTTGCTCTTTCATCATCATGGCCACTTACACTGTCTTTCTACTTAAAGCGTTAGTAACTACGTTTGATTTACCTGGATAGTACTTAATCTGATAGTTGTAGTCCTTGAGAAACTCCATCCATCATCTCTGTCTCAAGTTCAGCTCTTTCTGATCTCGCAGATACTTGAGACTCTTGTGATCACAGTACAACTCGATGGTTGATCCATATAAATAGTGCCTACATATCTTTAGAGCATAAACTATCGCTGCTAGCTCTAAATTATGTGTGGGATAGTTTTCTTCATGAGGCTTTAATTGTCGTGAAGTCTAAGCCACCACTCTACTATGTTGATTCAAGCATCCCAGTTCGTGCTTACTAGCATCACTATAGACGGAACAGGTCTGCTTCGGATCAAGGATTACTAATACTGGGGTTATGGTCAAGCTTCTTTTTAATTCTTGAAACTGGCCTTGCATTTCTCATCCTATGAAAAAGTTTGGTTCTTTCTAGTGAGTCTAGTCACCGGTAAGGCAATTTGAGAAAAGTTATGTATAAAACTACTATAATATCTTGGTAAAGCTAGAAAGCTCCTGACTTCTGTAACTGTCCTAGGCTGCTCCCAACCTAGGACTGCTTCTATCTTGCTTGGGTCTACTACGTCCCCTTCCTAAGAGATCACGTACCCTAGGAATTTCACTTCTGTTAGCCAAAACTCACACTTACTGAGTTTAGCGTATAAACATTTTTCTTTCAAAACAATTAGAACAATCCTCAAATGCCTTTCATGATCCCCTAAAGATTTGGAGTACACCAAAATATCGTCAATGAAAACTACCACGAACTGATCCAAGTACTGTCTGAAAATACGGTTCATGTAATCCATGAAAACAGCAGGGGCATTCATCAATCCAAACGGTATCACTAAGAATTCATAATGTCCTTATCTAGTTCAGAAAGCCATCTTTGGAATATCGTCGGTTTGACTTGGAGTTGATGATAGCTTGATCTCATATCAATCTTGGAAGACACTTTGGCCCCACTCAGTTGATCTAATAAATCATCAATTCGAGGAAGCGGATACTTGTTCTTGACTATCACCTTGTTCAACTCTCGATAATCAATACACAGTCTAAGGCTCCTATCTTTCTTTTTTACGAACAAAACTAGAGCTCCCCAGGGTGATACACTAGGTCGAATAAATCCCTTCTCTAAAAGCTTCTCAATCTACTTCTTTAACTCTTTCATCTCATTTGAAGCCATTCTGTACAGAGTCTTTGAAATTGGACCTGCTCCCAGCACCAGGTCAATTGCAAACTCAACCTCTTTCTCTGGAGGCAATCTACTAATATGCTCTGGGAATACTTCCAGAAATTCTCTAACTACAGGAATATCATGAGGGGATTCTTTAACCTTTGCTTGCATTGAAAAGAAGACTATTTAACCTTGACATCCCTTCCTTATACATCTATTTGTCTCAGCCTCATAAATGAAATTCAATCTTACCTCAGCATATGTAACTGTTTCTTTGGGAGATAACACAAGGGTCCGGTTTTTACAATCAAATAGGACACTATTGGCAGACAACCAATTTAGACCAATAATTACTTTAATATCAGGGAAAGACATGCATATTAAGTCAAGTGTGGTGCCAAAATGTTCATATCACACTATGCAATTCAAACATACACAGTAGGTGACAACGCGTATACCCGTAGGGGTAGACATAGTCATATTATAGGGTGTCTATGGTCAGACCCAAACACCCAGCACAGTTATATGAAATGAAAGAATGGCTTGCGCCTGAGTCAAATATTGCATGTACAAGACAATTATTAACTTTTATCATATATTGTATCATTTTGGGCGACTTACGAGCCTCCTCCTAAGTAATAGCGAAGACTCTACTGGAGCTCTGTGGTCTGGACCCCGCTGTCACTTGGGTGCATTCTCGAGCAAAGTGTCCCAGATTTCCACACTTGTAACAGACATTATGTCCTACCAAGCAAAGCCTATCACCATAACTATGGCCACACAGATTGCAAGTCTTGACAAGTTGGCTTTGCTTGAACCCTCCTCTCCTTCCCTGTCTCTTGAATCCTTTTCTGAATATTGGCCTTTTCCCTTTCTCTATAGTGGATGAACTTCCTGGTCCCATTCTATCAGTCTGAGATCAGGCCTTAACTAGACTGTGATGATTCTGGTTTCTCTCCATCACTCAGTAAACTTCAACTACCATGTTGAAAGTTGTAATCCTCATAAGGGCAATCCTCTCTCTTAAGGACAGTTTCAATCCCCTAAGCAGCCTCTCTGTGTTCCATTGTCCATCATAAGTACGTTGAAGGTATGTAGAGTACCTAGATAGTTGTAGGTATTTGGCTAGATACTCATCAAAAGATTCTGCCTCACCTTGCCTCAATACTAGGAACTCAGCTTCTTTCTCGTCCTGAACTGACTTAGGGAAATATTTCTCATTAAACTACTCGAAAAATGTTTCCCAGGTTACCGGTGCATTCCTTGCTTGTAAAATCAGTTTTGTGTTTCTCCCCCAACGATCCACCTCTTGTTCTAGCTTATAAATAGCTAGTTGTGCCTTTACTTGAGAGGAGCAGTTCAACACACAGAAAATTTTCTCAAGGCATGTGATCCATCTCTCTACTATTTGGACATCTAGGGATCCTTCAAAAGTAGGTGGATTGTGTTTGCAAAACTTACTAGTCCAGTACTGCACATTCTCTACTTCAACAACTATGCTAGCATAAACTGGCTGGGGAACAGGAACTGGTGGGGCTATTGCTTGTTCAGGTTGTGGTAGTGGCTGTGGGACATTTTGATTCTGACAGCTAATGCTGCTGTCGTTTCTACCTAAATCGTAGCTTCTCTATTCTAGGCTTGGTGAACCTGATTCGCCATTAGTCGTTCCATCATTTGCCGCTGTTATGCTAATTGGGCCATGATTACTTGCATCAGGTCAACTAGCCTAGGTTCATTCTGAGGCCTTTCTTCATTTGATGCTGACCCACAGCCACTTCTACCTCCCCTTAATACTACCGTCTCTTAATCCTTACAAGAATTATAGTGTCAATAACATTTAACAATATTCACAGGTTCAAGACAAATATCATGCATCTCTATGTATATCATAATCAAACTTTTGTACATACTGATGATCACTACCATTCATAACTGTACATGCCAAAATTTATTATACATTCATACTAATACTACTACTAATCATGGGACATCTCATCAACTAAGTTCTGCAACTTCTCCATGCATATCTCAAAATCTGCAAAAGTTGCACTGATTTCTACTCTAGCTCGGACTGCTATTCTAGTATTTAGAAAATCCTCCACTAAATAGAAGGACCACACATACTCACCTGCAAAGTTTTATAACATCTTGTCCTACAAGTATGCAAACCATGCCCGCTTCAGCCAAGCTTTGTAAAACTCACATCTATGTAGGATAGTAAACATTTCTATTTCACTAGTAATATAATTTAAAATATGCATAGCTACGCTAAATGGACTAGTTCTTTCTTTGTCTGGGAGAAGCTCTACTATACGTAATAGTACTAAAGGATCAAGAATCTCTGGCTCCAACTCCTCCATCACAGTTTCAGTGGAACCAACCAAAGATGATAAGTCATTAGAGTTAGCTTCTGATGACATATGCCCCGGCTCCTCCTCAGGGTTATCTTCTTCAGCTTCCGGACCTGCCTCTAGGTCAACTTCTTATATATCTAACACTGGGTCATTTCCTACTTCTACTTGGTTTACTTAAGGCTCATAGTGTAAAGAAAGTCTACCGACGGACTCACGCCAAACTGGTTGACTTACCTCGATGGTCATCTGTATCTTCCCTGATCAATATTCAAAACTATAACATTTTTCACATAGATGCAACTATCAATCAACAAGCACCAAGCATCATGACAAAATCCATAACTAATAGCACATCAATCCGTATGCTTCCCAGAACCATGCTCTGATATCAAACAATGTCACACCTCATTTATCACCTCTTAATACCTCATTAGAGACCATTATTGAATCACTTAACTATCTTCCAAGGATAGAATTGGCCAAAGAAACAAAATTTAAAAACTTAGCAAAGTTACTATTCACTTGGTAAATTTTCAGATTTTTGGGCCAAATTTGAAAATCCATAATTAATTTTAGAAAGATTGAAATTGAGTGGTTCAAGTCTCTAAATGAAGCTTATTAAATTCCCTACAGGGAGAAAATATCAATTTGTCCAATTTATTAACCAATTAATACAGTTTAATTTGTAAAAGTCCACTGTTCATATGATCATTTTTCAATTTTTCAGATTTTTCCCTTAACTTTGGAAAACCATAACTTTCTGCCTACACATCCAATTTTAGTAAACTTTGGCTCATTTTAAAGCTTGGAGTGTATAGTATTTTTCTACAAAATTTAAAATTATTTGGATCTCATTTGCCCTATTTAACCTCCACCTCAACTTTAGCCTTTGTTAAAGGCTTTGTACCATTTTACAGCTAGTTTGCATGCTCACTTTTCTCTCTGTAATACATACAATAATTTCACATGATAATCTAGCAAGCTTGGCCTATTTACATAGCACATACATCATACTTCATAGTGCATAAGTTTAACATACAATTTTTCTAAAATCCATGAAAACAACAATTTTTCCAAAATCCATGCTTCACAGTGCATAAGTTTAATTAATTTCGGAAGAAAACCCTATTTCGGGGTTTTTCCAGGCCTTTTTCTTTTGTTCTGGCAAACCATTTCTGACTTGCTTTTTAAATCAATCTTATAAAATACTAGATTTTCTGAGCTATTTTCTCATACTCTGAAATCAAATATTTGAGGCCTCTGGATATTTAAAATAATTATATTTTATTAATTATTTTATTAAATAGCTAAATATTAAATAATCTTTAAAATTCCTGCAGAGGTTATTTTTGTCATTCTGACTTAAACTGGGCTACAATTACTTATCAGTGAATTTTTGTCTATCTTTTGGTGTCCTAAAAATTTACACTTTGATCCTCGAATTTTAAAAATGTCATTTTGGTCTCTACTCTTCCAAAATCCCTCTTTTACCTTTTTGGACCCTTAATTAATCCGTAATTACTCGTTTAGCTTTTCTGTCTAGTTACAGAAAACACGGATATCATAGGGGGTTAGGATTTAATTGACCTAACTTATCTCCTACGAATTAACATCAAATTGTACTCAATCGGCAGAAGTTTCTGCTTACCAATCAAAGGCATGCATATACTTCACCATTCTGTTCTGTTTTTGTCATTTCAAGGTCATTTTTAACATGCATCGTGTTTAAAAAGACACAAGAAAATTACCTTTGAGTCAAATCTTGAGCGGTTTCTTTCCAAATAAAGCAAGAATGAGCAATGGTTCCAAGTAATAAAAAATGGAATGACTAACACCACAATCATGCGTAAGATTCTTCCCACCCATGACAATTCCAGGCTTTTACTTCAATTTAGTAGCTATCCATAAACGCACCAAGTACCAACATGGCCAGTTGAATCAATTTTTCCCAGACTTTCAAAAACATCATATAAGGCAACAGGAAAATTGAAATTACCTGGTTCATTGATTTCGAAATAGCAACCATCGGAGGCTTTCTCAAGCAATCGAAGAAAAGATACCTCGTCCTTCTGAAGACCCGGGAAGAATAGTCGAAGCACCATAGAGAGTGGCAAGAATCAACCATTGCCTGAAGCTCTGACATCCTTTTAGCCTCTTGTAATCCTCCTTCCCCATTCTCTATTGCGCACTCTCCACTCCTAACAAATTTCAGTTGAGAAGTGTAAATTTTAGAATTACTGTTTATTGGCATCGTAGATTCTATTACCACCAAATGCTTAAACGTTATCAATTCAATGTCAATTCCTTGAAAACTGTCAATATTTTGAAAATATTATGAATATTATTATGTAATGTACATATCTCTCATTATCCCCTATTATTTTTTGTATCCCCTTATTATCTCATATAATCTCTGATATTGATTCATTCTGATATTGTAAGATCATGTCTATAAATATAATACACCATATATGTACTATATACTCTGGAAATAATGAATAAGAGCTCTTTTCTCCATGGCTCTCTAATTTTTCCTCTCTCATCTTCTTTCTCTTGAATTCATGACACGTTATCGGTACGAGGCTCAAGTACACTTTTCCCTTTCTAAAAAAATGCTTTTGTTATAACACTCCCCCTTGGATGTCCATAACTAAACGTATGCCTCATTAAAAACCTTTCTAGGAAAACCAAGTGGGACAAAACCTAGACAAGGGAAAAGGAGTACAACGTTTATAGATACACATTCTAATGCTGCTTCATTAAAAACCTCTCTAGGAAAACCCAGTGGGACAAAATCTAGATAAGGAAAAAAGAGTACAGCGTGTATCGTCTCCCCCTCTTAACAACATTACTCAATATCTCTGAGTTTGTAAAGTCAAATGTTTGAAGCATGAAGTGACTGGGTGAACAAACCTGCTAAATTTTCACTGAAACAGATTTATAGACCTATAGGATAATAATTTCAACTCCTTTTCGAGGGTCATAAGTGAAGAGAAACTTTGGTGAAATAAGTTTTACTCTATAACCCTTGATATAGTTGTACCTCAAATATAACGAAAAATACATTTCCCTCTATTTAAATGTATTAGTGATGTTGAAGAACTGTATCTTGCTAATAGATTAACGACAAATGATATGTCGGGGTCGTGTCAAATCAGCAAGATATATTAGTGCCATAATAGCACTTAATTATGGTACTACCGGACCAAATAGTTCTTCATCTCCTTTTTCGTTATTTCCTTAATGTATAAAAGGGTTTTTATCAACTTGTAGAGATCTCACGATCATTTGAGTTCATAATGGATTTATCTATGGAAAATTGCTATATGACACTCATTTCAAAAATCTCTATGCAGATAATCATTTGCCTTTTATAACTCTTCAGGAGTTCTAATGATATTGATATCGTCAATATAGATAACAATTATGGCAAACATATTTTCATAAAATCATACAAAGACTTGTTTAAGTGAATTTAATACTGTTCTCGAGAACTTGCATTTAATGCTTCTGGCATATTGAATCCTTCAGGGACTTTCACATAAATATTACTGTCAAGTATGCCATTAGATGTGCAATCATGATTGGATGACATATATGAGGGGCAAGTCAAACACTTTATTTATTACAGCTAATTAAATAACGAAAAGTATTCAAATCCACTACTGGTGGATACATTTTTTCACAACATATACCAAATCTTTGTAAAAGGCATTAGGTTATAAGACGTGCCATATATCTTATCATTTTGCCCTTTTCATTTCTCTTTCATACAAAGACCCATTTTGCATTTAACTCACTTTACATATATAAGTGTAAGGACTACAGGCCCTAAGACTTTTCATTTTTCAATGACAGTAATTATGCATTAATGTCTTACATCGATATGGCCAATCATTGTTTATTGGCACTCAACAATGGATATTGGCTCATGATCCTCATCATTATTCATTACATCATATGCTATTTTATAAGCAAAGATGTCATCAACGTTGACTTCATTTCGTTTCCATCGGATTTCATAATTTATTGAGATCTCATTATTTTCAAATGTGTCAGGTACCTGAGTCTCTTTTGGGACTACAACATTCTCTTCTGGAGAAAATAACCCTTCAGGAGTTAGCTCTTCTGGAGCAATCAAGTACTTTTCATCATCCTCAACTTGACCATCTATATTCTTGGCTCCTTTTCTCTTTCGAGGATTTTTATCTTTTAAACCGATAGGCTTTTTACGCTGCAAGCATGCTTTATATTCTTTCATAATATATTGTCCTTCAGGGATATTGATTCATAGTGGAGCATTAGTAGCTGAGATATGTGACTTTATCACTTTCTCTAGGTTGGTAAATGCTTCGAGCATTTAATTAGCTAAATTTTGTGAATGAATTATCTTTTGAATTTCCAGTGCACATTATTTTAGTATGAGGATCAAAAGTGAGCCAACGATAATTCATTCCAACTAATCTCTTTACCCAAATGCTTATATTCTCCCCCTGATGCTGGGAAAAGTAATTTATCAAATGGCACTTGATAAATTGTGTCGTAAAATTCATAACCAGCATATATTCACATTCTACTTTGAAGACCCATTTTGGTGTGTTGTAGTTTTACAGGCACATATACTGCACACCCAAAAGTCATCAAATAGAAAATATTGGGTTCTTGATCAAAAAAACTTTGCATGGGGAAAAGTCTTTCAATAATTTGTTGGCATCATGCGACTTAACATTGTTGTATGCAAAATGGCTAGTCCCTAAGCAGAATAGAAGAGATTATATCTCATATGTAACAGGTTGCAACCATTTAATCAATCATTCTGCTAGTCCATTTTGTGTATGAATTACAATTTATTCAACATCAATTTCAAGGGATAAGCAATCCTCATTAAGGCTAATGAAGTAAATTCATTAACACTATTAAAACATAGTTTCTTGATCGGATAATCAAGGTAATATGCTCTTAACCTTATTCGTTGAGTAAAGAATCTTGTAAACTCCAGGTTGCAATAAGATTATGAACAAACATGAGACCATTTAGCTGATGCATCAATTAAAACCATATGGTAACTAAATGGTCCACTATGTGGTTTTATCATTCCACAAATATCTCCCTGTATCCTGTTTTAGGAATGTGATATACTCA
>QFDD01011266.1:0-12074 GCA_006871305.1 Vachellia collinsii
CCCGCCACTGCAGCTGATCTCACCCCTCTCGCAGCACGATACAATGCACCAGTACCGAGCCCCGCCGCCACACTATTCCACAAATCATCAGTGTCCCTCACGGCCACCATCCCGCTCTCGATACCGGCATATAACAATCCAAGGACACCAAGTCGGTTGCCCCAAGACCGACCCGAATGGCCAGAAGCGTTAAGGACCCGGTTTACCCGAAGCTTCGTGGTGTCGCCAGATTCAAAAGATTTAACGCCATCGACGAGGCCAACGCCGGCACCACCAAGGGCGCCAGCAAGGTAGCCGCAACCAGTGTAAAAGGTGAGATTTTCACCCCAAGATCGACGCTTACGGCTAGCCTCCTCGACGAAGAGATACTCAGGGGACGTTGGAAGCTGGTATAGGTTTCGAATGGGGACTTCGAGGTCCTTGTAAGGATTATAGAGGCGCGTTGGGGTTCGCGGGTCGGATCCTGATTCACGATCAGGGGAGTGGTACGCCATTTGAGTGGCTTCCAGGCGATTAGGGTTAGGGTTGGCTGAGGTGCAGAGCAAGAAGGAGCGAACAGCGGAACAGGGACAGGGAAGGTTACCGTATGGGTATGCGGGAAAATATCGAGCTGGTAGGACGGTGTAGCAGGAGCCGGTCCACTTGCTTCGCATTATCGTGGGAAATCAGACCGGGTTCGGTACTGGTTCATTTTGACATGTCTACGCTCGGTCAAACTCATGAGTTGAATGTTTGATTTTACTGTTTTTAGCAGCAAATTTGGTTAAATTCACGAGTTCATTAATCAAATTTACTATTTTACATATCTACATTACGAAATCATGTTAACTCACTCTTAAACGCATACAATTTTTTTTGATTAAGCTATGATTAGTGACTTTATATATGATTTTCACAAAAATTTCTTTGTTGAATGAGCTGAAGTATGAATATTATTGTATTTAATTTCAATTATTTGGATTTAAAATATATTTAAATCAAGTTGTTATAGTTTTTATATTTTAATTTTTTTAATTACATACTTTTAATAGCTATTCATTGATAAAAGTAAATTTCTATGAGTTTATGATTTAAACTTATGATCTGGGTTTACATCTCTAATATGAGTTCATTTAAATTTGTAAGTTTGACGACTTTGGGTGTACAAATGGTTTTAGAATCTGATTGGGTTCACCATCAACTGTTTTTCTTCATTTATATGTCATTGACTCTTTGCTTATCCAAAAATTACCCGGATTAAAATATTACGTTTATTTTTACACTTTCTCCATTCTAAATATGTCAGATATTTTTGACGAAAAAACGTAGTTGTCAAAATTGCATTTAAATCCTGTATTAAACCAATCTTTATCAATTACTCTCTTGTTTTGGGTACTCAAATTACATTTTTATTGATTCTTTTATAGGCATCATTAGTGCAAGAGGTTACTGATGAACTTTATAATATATCTATTTAACAATAATTATTTGCCATAGTGTCAATTTTATAACCCTAGACTAGAATCGAATGATCAGGTAAAAAGAAAAGAAAGAAACAATGCAACAAAGAATGCCTTCACTTTACCCAGCTTCTATGGGTCACACTCATTTCCCTCGAATCTAGATTAGTCTAGTTTCTCCAATTTGGTGGCTAGAACACCGGGTGGTGACGGCTCTCCTTTAAGGGGAGAAGCTAACAACGTTTCACCTAAAAATAAAAAATGTCTTCTCCTTAATGTTTAGGGAAATTTATTAAAATGGCTATATCACAAATAATGCCTTCCTTACTGATACATTACTAATGAACAAGAAAATGACAAAAAGGGATTCGTCCATTTGTTGCAGTTAATCAATAAATCTACTCATGAAAAGAGACATCGTATGGCATTCTTTTTTTTTTTTTTAAAAAAAAAGAGTCAAAATGATATTAGAATATAAAGGAGTCTTTTACAGAGCAGAAAAAGGAGATAGGACAACAATGAAAATTATAAAGTTGATGATGCAAGAAACTAAACTTGGCTCTATGAATATTTAGTCATTTACACATGTAAAAAGAGGAAAGAAAAAGTAAAATGACGGTCCACCCAGAAATGGACAAGGATATTGTTAAGGGGGGATAAAGGAGAAACAGATAGAGAACTTTTCGATCCAATTCTCCATTATGATATCGCACGACATTCACTTAAGCGAAGAGAAAGAGTGAAACTTCCTTAAACCGGGATTATGTTTGGAGCAACTTACAAAAGAGAAGCAGCCTCTGTAAGATTCCTTGTTTGTTTCCCCAACATACCTCTTCCCTGTTGGTGGTAACAGGCATGTCTTCTCTGAATTACGATTGAAGCTCAATAGGTTGGCGATGGACTTGAAGGGTTGCCAGCTTCCCTCTCGTACCTACAGTGAATTTTCCATCTCACTCAATTGGATTGTTAATGGGACCTTCGAGATTGTCCTTCTGAAAAATTCAGAAGGGGTGTGTGTGTGTGAGAGAGAGAGAGAGAGAGATGGATAAGAACCAAACAAAACACGGTGGGTCAAACACATCTTAAAATCTTTCAGCCATGATTTTTTAGGACCAGGTTTGTGCCTGATTTGAGTCTCCAAGTCAACACAGAGTAGGTTTACTTTTTGTTAGCATGGTGAGAATGATAGCAAGCAAGCAGCCTAGAGATACTTCTGCGCAAACACGATTTTATCACATTAGTGATGCGTTGTCAAACACGCCATTAGTTTATATCAGTTCACCGTTAAGTGTTTGCTACACATAGGCTTCCTCCATATAAAATTATTGACTCTTCCAAATGGCCTGAGGTCACGGTGCACCAACGGTTCGGGTTTTGTCATGTGAAGGAAAAGAAGGCCAGAGGCGATTTCTGCAGATATTTTGAACCTAACTCTCCATGGAAGTGAGGGAGTGTTGTCTTTCTGGAAGAGGCGATTTTCCAAGCTTCCATTTTCTAGGTACTCGTACACAAGGCATCCATTCTCTGGGCAGGTACCTAGCAAGAGAACAATGTTTGGATTTGGTACTCAAAATCTCAACCTGCATTGGACGCATCAAGACCTAAGATAACTGAGACTCTAATTAAATATAAATGTTCCGATATATTAATATTCGCAAAATGGAATTATAATTAGTGATTTTTACTCTTCATTTTTCTCTTTTTTGTATCATTAGATTACATGTGTGACTCTCACTACTCGATAAAATGTACAGAGAAATTGTAATGTAATGCAACTGCAGATGAGCCTAACCTAATGATGTCAAATACGTGAGATTATTGGGCTTAGAAAATATTAATATAAAGTTCATAAAAAGTCGCACTGTTTATAAGTCATGGACAATGTGACTCATCTTACACTTCGTGTGAAGTAAAGACTCGGAATCCAGTTAGATAACAAGCAAGTTCCAATTGGATAAAATGTGATTTTATACAGCAAAGCTAATATTTGATGCACTCTTAGTTTCAGCAAAAGGAAAATCATAAGCAAGCACCTCTTGATGAAATTGCTTCTCTCCTTGGTCTATGTCTGGTTTCAAGACCTTAATTGCAACATCAGTGAAATCAAGTACTCCTCTATAAACAGATCCGCATCCACCTTCACCAATTTTCAAATAACTGTTAAAGCAACGAGTTGCAACTTCAATGACCTTGGCATCGAATTTTCTACATTGAATATTATCATGGATAAACATATTTGATTCCGTCTTACTCTCTTCCTCTTCCTGCATGGTCCTTATTTCTGCTTGCTTTAAGTCGCGCTCTTCTTCTTCCATAATATGTTCAAGCTCCATTACCTAAAACAAAAATACTTTTTTCCAAGTTACCCATTTTTATGGTTTATTCTAAATTTGAAAAGCTTGAGTAGAATGTATAACATGCAATACCTTCTGTTTTGCTGCGATAGCTTCTCTGCAGGCTGAGCCATACTTCTCCATTGCATTTTCAATTATAGGCTTAATTGCATCATTTCAATACTCAAGCCTTTCTGACAGATAACTCATGTAAAGTAAAAAAGAAATGTGAATAAAATGGTGTGATGGGTATCGTATGTACAAAATCCAAGCCATTAGTGTGAAAGTTTTCTGTCAAATATGCTCAAAGTTAAAAAAATTAGTTATTGATTACCGAAAAGTAATGAACCTTCAATGGTGACAACCAATAATCTGAAAAACATGCTGTATCGTTAAGGTAGGAACTTTTTATGATTCTCTGAAGACAAACAGCCAAGAAGAAATGGGTTGATTGAAAATGCCCCAGTGTTTTACAGAGACGACAACCATCGCCAGAATATAAAAGGAAAAGTTAAGAGAGGGGAAGGGGAGTGAAGTAGTGCCAGTGCCATAGCCCTTATAACTTGAAATTTAAACTTATAGAAAACCATATAAACCAAATAGTTCTATGCAATTTGAAAATTAGGGAAGAGGAAAAGAGAGATTAAAGTGCATTAACACTGAAAAACTACATGTGAGTTTTGATCGTAAAGTTTATGCATCCAAAACCCTTTTGCTTTCTATCCTTTGCTCAAGGTTTGCTTAAAGTCAGCTGGCAGTCTGACTATGAAATACAAGTTATTTCTAGTCATTATTTGTTTCCACAATTACAGTCTAGCATTTTCGTTACAAAGTTTAGGGGAAAAATGAATATGCATATCAAGGCCAAATAAATTAGTTCCTATCAAAATAGGTGGTGCATTTGTGATAACAAAATCAATTTAGTGAAGTGTACATCATCCATTTTATGATTATAAATGGAAATGACAAATTACATGTTTTCCAAGACATCAATTTATGCCAAAAGAGATCAGTCCTGTCAATTTGATATCATGGTACTTACTTTGGCGTTTGACGAGGTCCTCTGGAGATTTTGTGAGTTTAAAGATGTTGTTTGGTTTTCAGGTAACAAAGGAGCCAATTGAGAACTAAGCATCCTTGAACTGTCACCAGTGAATGAGAGGGGATTCTGATTTGATGAATGCTTTGGTCAGGTGTTTTCAACTGGTAATCTTTCTAAATTTGCCTCTTCACCGGACTTATGAGTTTGCACGTTGGATAAATTAGCCTCTTCATAGGACTTGTGTGTTACCACCTGCATAGTGTCTTTGTTTTCACCAGTATATGCCCTATCAAGACCTAAGCGTGGCCAACTATGTTTGAATGATTTTCTGTATAAACAAAAGATTGTCAAAGACGTTGACCTAAAAAGAAGCAGATAAGTGCCGCTAAATCTCATTCGAATGAGGTTATTCATTTTCCAAGAGGGTTTTATATTTGTTAAAACGCATTCAAATGAACATTGAGTCCCTTTCAAACGACAACCTCATCTTTAACATGTCCGAATGCGCAATCGAGATATGTAGTGTCATATTTAATACTCATTTGAATGAAAAAAAAATAATTCATTCGAGTGAAAGTTATTTTACATAATGAAAGTTTTAGAAACTCATTCAAATGTGTTATTTTATCATTAGAATGAAATGCATATTTTAAATACATTTGAATAAGAACTCGAGATATATTATGAATTTTGTTATTGGCATTCGAATGAATTAGTTAATGCAATCTAATGAGGTTACCCATGTGCCTTCCCCGAAGATATGAAATTATAGGTTGAGACACGGTTGAGTGATGGTTAAATTTACTTCCTCAAAACATCTATTTGTCTCCCTGAAACCTTGACCTTGACATTCCAATACGCTTAGACTTCCCAATCGCGACGACCGCAATCTTCGAAGGTTTCATCACCCAGGACACTGAAAGTTCCAATTTCAACAGGTTCGCAGTTGTTGTTGTTATGTTCTTCTTGATTACAGGCAATATTCAACCTTTACATTTGCAATGTTTTTCCCCTTTTTCCTATGTCTATGTATTCTGCCACATTCGTTCCTGATGACCTTTGCATTTGTGGAAAGTTGAGAAACTTCCGCAAAGGGATTTCATTTTTGGTCTTGTGTGGTAGTCCAACTTGTGCATCACATAATGTTGTCAGATTTGGTTTGGTTTGATTGGTAAAATAATGAATGTTCATACAAGCTTTGATGTACTTTGTATTTTGTATGTTTAGAAATGTTTCCATTGATGCAATGTTTCCTCTGTCATGTATGCAATTCATCAATCCTCAAACCACAAATTATCATGCATCAATGGAAATTTCTATATGGGGAGCATATGTGGTTCATTTTCGTCCAATGGTGATGAACAAGATTGAAAAGCTATTACGTGTTCGAATTGTCCAGATTAGGTGCTTTGGATGGATTACCATAAGAGAGTAGCTATGTTTCAATGTGAGATTGGATCAGAAAAAGGAAAAGCTAAATACTGCTGCAAATTTCCTTATTGTCTTTTTGTCTTGGCAACGTTGAAGCTTTCCTTAACCAATATTTAACTTAATTGTTATGATTTATGTAGTTGGAGTGCTTAAAAATGTAATCTCTTCTTGTTTGGCCGGAAAAGAAAAACACTGCATCTTTGTCCATTCTTCTCCCTTTATTTGTTCAAGCCTTGAACCTTTTCGCCAATTGTTTCTTCAAGCCTCAAGCTTTGAAACTTTCAATTATATATTTTGTGGGTACTCAAGCTTTATAACGCAAATATGAGGAAAATTTACACTATCTAACATGGTTGTAGATTATAGTGCTTAATGTTAAAATTATTGGGACTTTCTCATGTGTTATGGTGATTTTTCTTGGGTTAACCAATAGGATGACTTGAACAAAGAAGCCAAATGTTGATGAACAAAAAAAGAAGGACAAGGAAACCTCAAAGACAAAGGGGCAAGCTACCTCAAAGTTCAAGGAAGCCTCATTAGGGAAGAGGAAACAGAGTGAACCTCCATCCTCTCAATATAACTTATGAAGCTCTCAACAGACAATTGATCCACCTTTAGCTGCACCAAGAAAAAGGAGACAAACTAAAGTATCGTCTCTCAATATAACATCCGACAACCAAAACGTATAGCAGTGATAGGGGCAACAGAGTCAAGGCTCTCATCAGACAGATGGTCCACATGTAGCACTCTCTATCACTGAGCTTGAGAATGTGTCCAACGAAGTGCGCACAAGGGCTGAAGGCTATTGTGGTGGACTTACCTAATGGAATGCACAATGGGTCACTATACATAGGGACCAACACAGACAAGTACAACAAAGACTTCATTTATTGAACTTTTTGCCCAGTCGTCTATTTGAATTTGGATTATTTCAAGAATGAAATAGGAATTGATTTGACTCCATATTTTGCTTACTACAAAAATTGGTTGAGCATTAATATGCTATATTGCCCTAAAGTAGTTAGGTATTTCTACTGCAACATTGAGTTACAAGCAATAACCAGTAAGAATAGTGGTGAGTTTGAGTACAAGATTCATACACAGATAAGAGGACAGAAAATTACACTCTCACCTGATATATTGAATGTCCTCTTACAAACTAAATTCAATGTTGCACGTCAGATGAAGACATACACTGCCGAGGAGATTTATCATCTATTGAAAAAGAAACCATACTACCCAAATGCCCTTTATCTCAAGCCTATGGAGTTGCCAGATATAAGTAGGCTAATTCACTACATATACTCAAGGTGTATGGTGAACAAATGCCATAACTATACTCATCTTAATGAGTATGATTATCCTATCTTGGCCTCCATAGCTACCATGGAACATAGAAACATTGGGGCTATGATTTTTGAGGAGATGAAGAAGGTGATTGAATTAAAGTCCATCCAAACTCCACTTCCATATCCTCAATTGGTTTCGTAAATCTTAAATCACCATAACATTTGGTACTTTGGAGAAGGGATGTAGAGTGAACAATATCCCTAGATTCGAAGCAACTCACCTCCATAGGATGCACATATCTATTCCTTACAAACAATTTGCATATGTTGGAGTAAAGCAAACTGAATAAGGAAATAGACCTCAATCATCTGAAGTCTTTGGTGTCCCAACCTTTGATGGTGCTCTTCTCAAAGAAATTTTTAGAGAGGAACTTGATGGGTTTGAAGGACGAGTGGGTGAGGCTTACAATGCATTTCGTGCTGACGTATCTGAAAAGTTTGATGCTATACTTGATTGGTTACAAATGTTCTCATCCTGTATTGATAAGGTTCAAGATACCTTTACACACCACATGGATTCACTGGAACAACAGATTAATAATCTGAAGTCATCTCTTGCTCCCACAAATACCTCTGTGCCTCCAGCAGTTGAATCTTCCTCTCAAGTTTCAAATTCGATGGAAGATTCCTCACAAGAGCACACTAAATGATTATCTGCATTAGCTTGGTTGTCTTTTGCTCCAATATTAGTGTCTTTTGAACACCATCTGTGAATGTTATATCTCAGGTGTTCCTGACATTTTTGTTTTAAGTAACAATGGTAAGTTTAGGTTTTTAATTAGCAATCACTTGCACATTTGCATACTTATTTTCCTTTACAATGCTCTGTTCAACATGATGAACCCATGAACTGCTTATAGTCAAGCTCAATTGTTACAGGACTATTTATTTCCAATTGTTACTCATTTGGTACCCATCACTTGCTTATAGTCAAAGTCACTAATTATAATTCTAATCAAAAGATGTGATTCTTTGTTCATTAAAAGTTACAATTTTACATACCCCAATCATAATCTAACACAATTTACAACTCAGCATGCAATAAACCGAAATACAACATATTATGATTTTGTTTTTGTTGCAGATACAAGTTGCCCATGCATCATATATATTTATTCTATCCTTCTCCACACAAGGCATAAATTTCTAAAGTTTGAAAAAGGTTTGTTCCTAAACTTGAAATCTCCACAATGAACCTGTCAATAAATGAATACATATCAATAATAGCTAACCAACATCAAACAAATACATGTATGGTAAATGAACTAGCTTACCGCAACATAGGCATCCCAAACAGCTTCTTCTGCAATAACTGAATTTGTAACATTGTCCCACCTAAAATTATTTCCATTAAGGCCATACAACATGTCAAACATTGTTACCCAATCATGCTTCAACCTCTTAATGTGAGGGAGTATATGAGTATTGCCCTTCAAATCACATCCACAAACCCTTTCTTCCATCCTTTGTTCTATATATGTTAAGTAACCAATCATGAATCATGTGTTGTTCATATGTTGTCCTCTAAGTTTCATCTCGACAAGTATCCCCCCTCTTCCATAGTCTAGACACACTGTCTTCGACAGATGTTACCTATTACATAGCCATAACTCATTCTTCAGGAATCCAGGCCCAAAAAAAAAATCACAATGAGGATACATGTAGCTCTCTTCTAATAGTCGATGCATCCATAACTTTAACTCCATCCATGGCTCCTCCCTTGAGAGGATATCTTTGGTTAGGGTTAATTTTCTGTTGGACAAGAGAGTGAAATCATTCACAAGGTACACTTTAATCAATACAAAAAGCTTTTTTTATTTCATTTTACATTTACTTATCATTAAGGGCAATATAGACATCTTACACAATTTTCCTACCTACTCTACTAACATTTTAATCTAACCATATAAAAAATTTTCTATCAAATCATTTGTTATTCCAATTCATACCAAATATCTCATCTCAAAAAAGTTTCTATTCAATTCCATTTCCCATCGATTCTTTGATCCAAACAGGCTCTAAGAATAATGTTGAAATATGCTTTTTGACATTTTCCTCTTTCATGGCCCAAATCAGACAAGTCTTATATCACTGCAGCGGCCTGACTCTTGCAAATACGGGAATAGAAAGGCCAGATGTTTTTTAATATATTGATTTGAGAATTTGAAATATTTTTTAACAAAATCTTGATGTGCTATGATTCCATCAGTTAAGTAAATAAATTTTAGGCGAAAATAAGTTTTTCATAGTTCAATGAAATGGTTAAACTCTGTCTCTACCTTCTGAATGTATATAAAATAAAGGTATCAAAACACATTTTTAAAATATTTAATTTCAATATTAATTTTGTATCAAATATTTAATTTATTTTAAGAATATCTGAAATAATTCAAAATAAAACTGAAAACTGTTGTAAATATTATATTATTTGGATGTTCATAAACTTTTGATCTTCCATATTCCACACTCATAATCTCCCTCATGAATAGCTTTTAGGATTTTTGTGGTTACATCTTATACAATCATGATAATTTATATTTTCATTTATTTTATGTAACCCTTGGTTAGACTTAAAAGCCTATATATATAAATCTATGTAATACATATTGCATATATCCATGTGAATGAGAATCTTCTCCTGTGTCTCCAATTCTCTCTTGCCTCTCTTGTTTACTCATATCTTTTGTATCAATTTTTTATTTTATAACAAAAACGTTTTTATCATTAAAAAAATGATTGCCCAGAAAAGACAGCGGACGGTGTCGTATTACTGAGTGGTTGAAAAGTAAAACGTCGCGACGGTAGCTGCTAATGTTTCTGTGAGTGAAGTGGAAATCCAGTGCCTCTCGGAAATAGCGAACTTGATCAGCACCGTCATGTGGAGAAGAAGCATTTCTTCTCACTTCTCTTTGGGAAGTTTCATTTCCTTCTTCCGTTATTGTTAGCAACTGCGTTAGCTCTAATCACTCGTTGCCCCTAACTGATTCTGCTTCTTTCAGTTTTCTTCGCTGTAAATTTCTCAACTAAACACACACACTCTCTCTCTCTCTCACTCACTCTCCCCTTTTATTTTCGTTTCTGTTTAATTAGTTTATTTGTTTGATAGAGCTGATTTCTGGTGTTGCATGGTTTGTGCCAAGTTATTTTGTCGGATGTTATTTCTAAATTTATCTTTTAGTCTGGTACTTGAGTGGTCATGTTTGTCGGTTGGAATGAATTTCGTTGATTAAAATTGATTTTGCTATTTTTTTCTTTATAATCTTGAGATTTCGTTTGCCGATTATCTAATGTCGACACAGATTTGGAGTACTATAATGGAGTGTGATTTCTGTATTTGTCTGTCGTTGCGGTATAAGGAAGCAAAGATAAATGCGGCTGGCATTTTACAATTATCAATTACTTGTTGTATCATGTTGGATGATGTGCCTTGATGTCATTGTACGTGATTTACTTTCTATTGCGATTTTTTCACTCTAAATCAGTTAAAAGTGTTTCTGATGTCGAATTGCATGATTTTCAGTCAGAGGAGGCTATTGATAGATCTACCACATCTTCATTTTTTTTTTTCTTCTTCTTACTCATAGCTAAGTTTTAGGGCCTCCCTCGAGAATCTATCTTCAATTTTTGAATAGTGTGCCCTTTGATATGAATCTGGTTAGGAATTTAGGACTAGAAGTCTTGGTTGGACAATTCTTTCGTCTTCTTTATCTTTATAAAACATTAGTATTAATTGATCTAGCAAAGGACCCTTGTTTTGGACAGGACAACTTTTATGAAGCTGTATTCATATTTTCTTTTTCAAGTGCCGTTCGCTGGGGAAAAATTTTCCAGCTCAAAAATTAGGCATTGAATCATGGTTTTCACTCAAATTGTTGAGGCATTATAACAAGTGAAGTTAAACTCGTTAGTCATTTGTAAGAGTTCGAATAGAATTGAGCTTTGACCAGTTGTTGATGCTTGTGATTGGCCTACTTCTTGTTTACTTGGGTTGGTTACTTTATCAAGTTATCATGATTCTCAAGTGCTTTCTTTTTTATCTCTAATTATTGGATTAGTTATGTTACAAATCTTAATCAATCAAACCTTAACTGAAAGAAATTCTAGCTCAAAATTGTAGAATCTCGTTTATGTCTACCAACAAGTAGGAAGCAAAGTTGGAAATTTCTCATGGTTGAATAGAAATTGGGATTGGAATGCCTGATGGATTCTTCAATCCTGTCTTATTATTTTGGAACACTGTTCATGAATTCTCCATTAGTCCCACTTAAATGAGCCTTACTTCCCATGAACTTCTGCTCTTCTCATGTTAAACCTGCCATTTTCTTGTATGCTTGGGAAATGACTAAACAGAAACTTACTCATTGTAAACATGCGTATTCTTATTTCTTCTTCTTCTTGTTTCTTTTAAGACAACCTTCTGAGTGAATTAGGGTGTTATCCTTGTTCTAATAAAGCCCCGGTTGTAGTGATTCTATACTAG